>JAUKPT010004720.1:0-10912 GCA_032273505.1 Nanomia bijuga
TTTTGAAAATGTTGCCAATAAAAATTTAGGAAAAGTCACTAAGTTTGGTTACCATACTTAAGTCGGTTTAGTCATTTAAAGTGCCGCAGGTCACTTTGACCCGACCCCCCCCCCCAGCCGTAGTAGGGTTAAAACAACTCTCAAAAAATCTAAAAATATTTATGCAAAAAATTGTCACCCTCGATATTCTACTTATTGATACCATAGAGAAGGAATAACAATCATAAAATTGAACTAGGCACGCAAATCGCACGGAATAAGCATTTCATGACATATGGACTCACACTATAAAGTGATGGAGGAAATAAAGTTATAAAGAAATTATTGTCATTTTGCATCAATATTAATATATAAGGATCGATGATATCAAGTTTTGATAGAAATTTGTGATGTATTGCGTCAATACAGGTCAATAAACATCTTACATTTTGCCTCAAAATTGATATTTTGCGTTAAGTGTGACATTGTATGTCTTTACAGGGGGAATTTAAGGCAAAGATTTTGTGTTCGGGCAATGTACCCCCATTACCCCTTGTTGTGTGCTTGATAGTAACTTAAAGGAAAAGCACAGATGATAAAAAAACAATAATGCCCATAATGAATAAATAAATGAAATTACCTGTCCAGCCAAATATGTTCTCAATTCAGGAGATTGGGCATTATCAAGTATTGAGCTTGGCAATGCGATACTAACTGTATAGTTTCGTCCTTTAAAGTAAAAGATATGTATTGATATTATGAATGGGAAACGTGGGACAATTTTCACAAATCTGTGGATATTCAGATGCATTAAAGAGTAACATTGATAAACAGGTAGGGGCAAGTAGGGGTGCCAAACCCAGATTCCCTGACAAATTTTTCGTTTAATTCACGGATTTTCCGAAAAAATATTTTTGTCAATCCCAGAACCCAGGAAAGGAATTAAAATTTCACAGAAAATAGCATGCTTCTCGAATTCTCAGAAGAAAAATCCTCGTATCTCAGATTCATGGATAAAATATCTTCTATTCCTGGATTCCCGGAGCAAAAATGGGAGAGTCCTGGAACCCTAAATGGTTCTCTTTTCACAGTTTCCCAAAATAAATAAACTTGATTCTCGGATTCCCAGAACAAAAAAAGGTAAACAGAACCCTGAAAGGCCCTTATAAACACTTAAAACAAGTCAGTGTACAAATGCTTCTCCTTCTCTGACAGATGTATGGCAAGAAAAAATTCAAAAACTCTACATACCTTTTAACTTCTCAAAATCAAACAACTCTTTATCCTGAAAAAGAGAAGACAACTTACAAACAAACCAGCTCATGTGTAAACCACACGCAAGTGGAGGAAGAGGCCTCGGCAAAGCCCATGAAATCTCACATGACAGGTTTCTAAAACTGCATTTGTCAGACTTTAACATAGTTACTTACATTGTATTGGCGAGGATTGTAGATAAACCTTGGGAATATTCGAGGGTATTGATTAACATATTAAGTATAAAAAACGGATGATGAGAAAATTCTCCTTGTAATACCTTGATTTTCTTCGTTTGAGGCATGATTATATCATCTGGGACGTCATCACTCCCTTCAAATGATTTTCTTCTCTTTGTTTTTCCCATCTAGTTTTGATACTAAAAACAACAAATTATCAGGGGTTAAAAAAGGATGACTTCGATCGTGCAAACCTCTTTTTGATGTGAAAACATTTGGCACTTTACTTCAAACTCAGTCACAATATGGTGCTGATCTTAACAAATACAAAGCAAATCAAGTGAAAATAATCTTCAATAGCATCAAATTAAAAAACAGAAGAACAGAATGATATCATCTTTTTAAGTTACTGATGCCCAAAATACTTTTGTTTGATTCCCTATGTATGGAACTCCAACATCTAAAAGAAATAAGATTGAATAGGACGACTAAAAAGACCTATTCAGCATATTTCTGACTAATTCAGAAATCTATGCTAATTTTAATTATTAGTCACATGTTTTAAACTAGCTTAAGGTAATGAACTACACGTGAACTTCAATAGCAGAGAAAACGCATTCATTTTTAATTGACTCTAACAAACCTATTTATGACAATAGTTCATAACGATAGGAGATAATTCTGTTTAATTTTTCCAAAATATTTTATGAATAAAACACTTTTAGATTTTGAAGAAATTATGAAATTAATGCTCCATTTACATATAAGTAAATAATGAAATCATCCTAAATTAATTAGCCAGGGGTCTTAATGAGAGGGAGGGGGTCGGATATTTTTTCTTGAAAAGATTAGGGGGTAGGGGACACTTATTCGGGTGATGAGAGAAACTTTCTCCCTTTAACCCTTTTTTATTCAGCTAATTCAACAAGGGAGAAAGTTTATATTAGAGTTATATTCCATCAGTGATTTTTAAATTCAAATAAGAAAAATGAAATATTCCCTTAAAATATTGACATTTAGCAATATTTCTTTGCCCCAACTGCCCCAACTTTAAATCTTACCAACATCCTCCTACCTGCCAAGGATTCTACTTTTTTTAAGTACTCCACTGCAGATAGCATAGACCATTTTAATAGCCCCTCTCCAGATATCAAATTTCTTAATTTGTTCAAATCTGTCCATTATTGCCTCAGCAGATATCTGGATTAGTGAATCTTGGGTTGGACCTACTGATATCTTCGATTAAAAAAGTAGAATGAATACTTTCAGTGCACAAAAAGTTGTGAGCACAAAAAGTCGTTTAACAAAACATGATCAAAATGTTGCAAACTTAAGGAACACTAAAATGAAAAGTTAATCTAAAATTTTCCAGCAATATAGCATAGGCTACCAAAAAAATCGTGTCGAGATTTTTTTTATTAGTATTCTACCCTCACTAGTTGAAGAAAAGCATTGACACAAAGTTTTAAATGTAAAGGAATTTCAATACAGCATTGGCGGTGATACTCCATCAATTTGAATTGCAAATTGTTCAAACATACGTTAAAATATCACTTATCTTGTGTTTTCATTTGTTGGTACATTTAAATGACCATGTTTATGAGAACAATTTATTAGTCAAAAAGATATTACCTATGATACATTTCATTTTCAAAAAAAGTAACCATTTTTAAAAAAAGAAGTCTGTTGGGAACAAAGACTGACATCAATTGGTGTCTCTCTTTATGTAGAAAGATCAGAATCATATCATAACTTATAATGAAAAATAACTTATCATCCACCCTAGCCATTGTGGTGCGGACATCTTGGATGTGGTTTAACCACATTATAATCTTTCTAACAAAGAACTTGTCTGAACAAGAGAAAAAATTATAGGGAGTGATGAATTCATAACTATGCTTAGAGGAATGAATATAAAAGTCATTATTATGTAAAAATATATTAATTGAAAAACAATTATCTATAATAATTTATAAATTGAATACAAAACAGTATAAATAAACAAAAAATTATAGATAAAACAATTTATTGAATTACAAACTAAATTTACAAAAAATGACAGAACGCCCAAATATAATAAACAAAATTAATGCATTTCAAGAAATAAGAAAATAGATTACGAGAATAGATTATTAAGATATTACTAAGATTCTTGCCTGCAATAATTTATTTCAAGAAATACAGAGGTCAAAATAACGATTTTTAGTTTAAATTGCAGTCTCATAACATCTGAATAAATGGCTAGGTCCTAGGTGAATGGCTTCTTTTGACCGATTTTCAGACATATTCATACCACACTCAAAAAAATAAGAAGGCTTTTTCTGTCATTGATGTTAGTTTAAATCCTCATTGCTTGTGCAATCCAGAACCTATTTCTTTTTCACACCTTTAATTTATTGTCTTGATTTAGGGTAGTCAGTTGGTACCTAGAAACACTTGATAGGACTTGGACAATAGCCTTAACACGGTGCCCCCAAGATAAATATAAATGCCCCCAAGGCGTTTTGTCCCCGAATGTCCACCATTTAATTTTATACAAATTAACAATTCCCAAAGAATGGATGCCATTGCAAATGAAATAAAATTGAAATATGCTAGTATCAAAAATATAAAACCTTGCTAGGGGTTTGTGCCCCCAAGATAATTATCTGTGCCCCCAAGATGACTTTTCCCCCCAAGATTTTGAAAATAAAAACTTAAAGATAAATAAAGACCCCAAGATAATGAGGGTCCAAAAAATTCTCCCCACCCCCCCATATACTTGAGGGGGAGGAAACCATGCTTGATTAGCATTAATAACAACAGATTACCTCATAAAAGAACCACTTGCATACAATTACAATTATACATGCAATTACAATAGTTTAACTATTGATCAACAGTCAGATATAAGAAAAAAATAGCCATCGATCATAAGAAAATGTCCATTAGAAAATGTACATAAGGGCCCTGATGGTCAATTTATTGAGAATGTTTTTGATGGAATTTCAGTCAGTATGATGACTAGGAACCTAACTTTCATGAGGTGAACTATTATAGGCTTAGTTTAGCTGATAACACATATTTGAGAAACCACTATCTTTGTTTCGGCTATTAGTATTAGATGCTATTTAAATAGAAAATTTAATCATAACTCTTCCATAACGACAAGAAATTGTTTATTAGAAACCTTAATCATCTGCTGAGATCATTATTTTTGTTTTGAGTTCCTCAGTTTTGTTTGATCTATCATAGAGTTATGAATTTTAATAATGAAAACAAAATAGTTCACTTGAAAAAAATAATGAAACCACTTTTTTTTATCACCCTGTACACCAAATTGTTTTAGCCTTTTAGCCTTCATAAAGGCTTTCATAAAGGTCTTGTGACACCGATTTTGTTTGTTTCGGTTTAAATGTTTCCTTCAAACTTGCATCCTAATGGTTTCACCACATGGTGGGTGGTAATAGACAGTAATCTAGTGTAAAAAATCTACAAGAAATAGAACAATAGAACAAAATACAATACAACTAACGTCAAGTCTCAAAATCTGCAAACCCATTGAACCTGGGGCTTAGCGACTTTTAGTTTTTATGTATTAGGCACATTATACGCAAAAATGAGGTAGGGGTAGGGGTAGGGGAGTACTGAGTATGTCCGACGAAAAAACAGTTTCTCTTCTTAACTTTACCACTTTGAACCAGGAGAAATATTTGGAAATAATAATGTCAGATTTTCGATAATTTTTGCTGACAGGAGCGAAAAAGTGCTGACGTCAGCTTTTTGTCACGTGACCCATGGGTTAAAGGGGTAATTTTTTGAAAGGTATTATACAGGCCTAGTACTATACCGAAGGGCATCCCTGGATCTCATATGGCTCCCTCTAATAGTGAATGAGTTGTTGTAGAGCCAAAAGTTAATAGGGTTAACACTGTACTCACCCATAAAAACTAAAAAATACAAAAAAAAACAATTGATTTTAAACAATAACAGATATACAGATAAAGAAAGTAACAAAGTAAGGGTGTAAAAGACACCGAGCCTGGATATTAAAAGTTTATCAAAATCAAGAGGAATGGTGCAAGCTAAGAAACTGGGCTGGCCAGGATATGAATGCTATCGTCAAAAAAGTGGGGGGAGTCAGGTGGTAATCATTAAAAACAATAACAGTAGGTTATTAAGCCTAGTTAGGTTATTAGGCCTAGGTTGCCTAGGTTAGGTTAGTGTGTACTAAAGTAAAACTCTTCACTATAAGTCACAAAATTCGCATCACACTTCCAGCATTTTATATCACTAAATATTAATTAAAATTCATATAGGTTAACAGAACAAAAGTAAAAATGTATAATTCATTTTAAAAGAAGATTATCAACAAATATATTTCGAACTAACGAACCCTCCCAAATAACTGTTCAATTTCTTCTAATCTTTTACCTTTTGTTTCGGGTAATAATAAATAGAGAAATATCATACCAAAAAATGTAAACAAAGCATAGAAAATAAACACCCCTGGACGAGACATAATAGATATTAAACTCAAGAAAGTCAATGAAATAAACATGTTAGTAATCCAATTTGTTGCAGTAGCAGCAGATTGCCCAGCATTCCTTGCCCACAATGGATATATTTCTGCATTAATTGTCCAAGGCATTGGACCCAATCCAATTGCAAATGTAGCTAAATAAATAATCATAGCCAAAACAGCTAACCATGCATATTGAGATGGGCAAACAGTTTCAGTCCAGTGAACATCTAGATTGTTATAAGGATCATAGATTGTCTTATTGCAGAAGGAAGAACGACTAAACTGGGTTTCAATATTTGTTGATAAGCAGCTACCATTAAATATTTGAAACCCTTTATTAACATAACAAAAGCCACAGTTGTTATCTTTAACACATGAATGGCAATTTTTATACTCATCACACGATTGAGTGTAATTTGTAGGCCCATCCACAGTAACTGGTAAATTCCGATGGTCCAAAATATAAAAGGTTGAAGCAAGTATACAAAGAGCAATTATCACACCAAATACACTTAAAAGAGTTAATTTCCGACGTCCAACTCTTTCAACAAGAAAGAAACTAATAATAGTAAAAACACAATTTCCCAATGCAACCACTGCTGCTAACCAAATTATCATTTTCATATCACGAACACCAGCTAGTTCAATGATTGAAGCACTGTAATACATAACAGTGTTAATGGCAGACATTTGTTGAATAAATTGTAACCCACAACCTAAAATCAAAGCATGTCTAGCAGATGGCAATTTGATCATTTTTACCAAAGACTCTTTAAATGTTATATTTGATTCAGAAGTATTTGATTCAATAATATCATCTAGTTCATCTTTACAGTCATCAGTTCCTCGTATTGATGACAAAACTAAACTAGCTTCGTTAATTTTACCTTTTTGGACTAACCACCTTGGACTTTCAGGCATAAAAAGACATCCAATAAACATAATCACTGATGGGACGCCTGATACACCAAGCATGTAACGCCAGCTATCATGTTCAAAATATGTAAAAACACCATTCATAACAGATGCTATAAATTGACCAGCTGTTATCAAAAACTGATATACCAGCACGACTTTACCTCTACTCAAAGGTGGCGCTGCTTCTGCAATATAAATTGGTACAGTCATACTTGCTAATCCGATGCCTAAACCAACAACTATTCTTCCGATAACCAAAACAGCAAACCCATTTGCAGCACACAAAGCGATCGACCCAATTGTAAACAAAGCAGATGCAATCAATATCACTGCTCTTCTACCATATCTTTCATTGAGTATTGCAGAGACTAGTGCACCAAGAGCAGCACCTCCAATCGCCACAGCAACAATAACTTCTTGCTGAAGATCCGATAAATCAAATACTCTTTTTAAAGGTATCATAGCACCTGATATGACACCAGTATCATATCCGAAAAGGAAGCCACCTAACGAAGCAAAAAATACCAATTTATAAAAGTAAAATGTGTTGACGTGTTTCACCTCACTCGACGGAATGGTGTGTTCAGTTAATATAGGAGTTTCCTCATCATCTGAGATGTTTGAAGAATGATATCTATCCATTGCTGCTGACAGAATTGACTTTCTACGATTTGATAAAATTTAGTATTAAAAATCATCAAATATTTGTAATTGACTCTTGACCTTTCTCCTGAAATTCATTGTTTTTGTGTTAATTAGTACCTAAATAAAATAATATGTGAGCATTAATTAGTATCAGAAGAAATGTGAGATAACATTTTAATTCAATTGAACGATTAATGCAATTAAATGTGTTTAATAGGCAGGTTAAATAAAATTATTATTGCCTCATTGCATTATTGTGCCCACCAACTAGTACCCTATTTTTTGCTTTCCTTCTTTGTCTCCAGGTCGCTATCCCGACAGGTCAATATTCTGACAGTTTTGCATTCCAACAGTTTTCTGAAATTCAATTAAAATTGATAGTTTGATATTCGGACAGGTCGTTTTTCAAAATGAGGGTTTTAGTTTCTGTATTGGTTTCTGTTTACGGTGGATTTTTTATTTTTCGATTCGATGGGAGGAGCAAAAGAATAACAGTACAAAATTGTCCAGCTATCACTTAAAAGTTTATTTGCTTGCGCCAGCAATTATTTTTGGAAATTATTTTGTGTTTTTGATTAATAGGAAGATACACATATAGAATCTCAATGTTAAATTATTAAGAAATCTCCAAATTTTCAAATTTCAATTTTTTCAATTTTTTCCTACAATGCAGAAAATTTGACTCTACCCACCATTTGAAAGCTGATAAAATCATCTTACAAACAGTGTTTAAAACTTTTTTCTATAATATTCTAGTAAAGCTTGCAACAACTTCAGAAGAGATACAATTAGATAACCTTAACTAAAGGGAACTCTTGATAACTGCTACAGACCTCAAAAAAAAAATGAACAACAAAATAAAAAAAAGTTCTCGTTAAATGAAGATTAAAGATTCTGCATCGAGCAGCATATTGGAAAAGATTGCCTTACTTGAATCGAAACTGATGGAATTAGCCTCAAAGGACAGTAATGAAAAAATCAACAAAGATAACAAGACTTGAAGAATCAGAAGAAAAAACATACCAAAATGAAGTCGAGATCAATAAATTAAACCAATATACAAGGAGAGAAAATATTGAAATTACAGGAATCTCCAAACATGTAAATAAAAACATACTAGAATCACATGTACTTTAGATTTTTAATGCGATGGGAGTAAATTGGAAACAAACACACCATAATATGCTTTATCTGCAGAAAGAAAGCCCATGAGAAACTAAAAAAGAAAATAACAATGTCAGGAACCGAGGCAAAACTAGAAAACAAAGACTATTTTATCCAAGAGAATCTATCTCCCATGATCAGAAAAACTCTAGATTCATGTCTATACCTAAAGAAAAATAAATAAATTAATAATAATAATTAAGAAATTCGAGTCACAGGCTCGCGCCTCTACGACTCGCTCGCAAATTAGATCTCAAAATCGTTATCATTTTCTTCCCAGGCTCGATCTAATTCCCTCTTGAATGTATTGATGTTAGTCGCATGGACTACATTCTTTGGTAAGTTAGTCCAGGTTCTTATTGTCCTGTAGTAAAATGAATTTTGTTGGCATCCACGGCTTCAATCATTTGGAGTGTATAGCAGCTGTGTATAGCTGCTGGAGTTTTAATGGATCAATGGATCAACCAAGTTTAATCACTTTGAGCACATATTTTATTATATTGAAAATGCTGAGGCTTTATATAACTTGTTCACCTATTCTCTTATTTTTTCTTGTCATAACACATGAAAAGTAGATCTAACAAATGATGCCTGCTTTATGTTGCTTGCTTTTCAAACTCATTAATCTTAGTTCATGCTACTTTTATTCTCAGTTAGCTCTCTGCATTGTGATTGAAATTATTATTCTCATATTTTGATTTTAACCTATTCTTATTCTTACCTAAAATGCATGTTTTCCATGTAGAATTTGTGCTAAACAAGTGAAAGATGCTCAGAAATACATTCCATGTAGTTTTTACAATTAAAGAATACACACCAAATGTAATAACAAGCACTCTAAATCATTTTATAAACAATAAAGATTCTTTCATTAACCACGTTTGTGCCATATGCCAAGCAATCCTACCAACTTTTCTTGATAACATCAGAAACCTTATTGAATCTTCAGTGAATCCTATACCTTTCCATATAAAAGACCATGATTCATTAATTATCGATGAGCCAATCATAAATTGCAAGGATCTTGGAATTGATGAATTTGATTTCCAATCTGAAAATAACACTCTATTTTTATTTCATCAGAACATAGTTTCGCTTGAGAAACATAAAGATAACTTTGAAAATATACTTAACTGCTTGAAACTCTCCTTCAATATCATTGGCTTATCAGAATCCAGAATAAAGAAAGATTCAGCTTCTAACTTCAACTTAAAATTGCCTGGCTATAAACATTTTTTTACTCCTACCGAAATTGAATGTGGTGGAACCATACTGTATGTAAAAGGCAATCTTATACCTAAACCAAGAAAAGACCTTGATATACTAATGTACAAAAAAAGAGAATTAGAATCTACTTTTGTTGAAATAACGATTTCAAAAATGAATTCTTTTATCTGTGGGTGTATTTATAAACACCCATCTATGGACACAAAAGAATTTAATGAATTCCATCTGAATCCTTTTTTGGAAACTTTATCCAAAGAGAAAAAACATCTTTCTCATGGGAGGCTTAAACATTAACCTATTAAACTTCAATTCAGACAATAATGTGACTGGATTTTTTGATAGTATGGCCTCCAGCCTTCTCATCCCTTTCATAATTCACCTCACAAGAGTAACTCTTAATTCTAGTACCATCATTGATAACATATTCTCTGACTCGCCAAATCATAAAATTAGTCGATCTGGAAATCTAAGAACTCACATTACAGATCATTATGCTCAATATCTTTTGATTCCATTTAAAAAGAAAAATAGTCCAGTTTTAAGAGAAAAATTTATTCGAGATACAAAAAATATAGATACATCTAAATTCCAAGCTGAATTACTTATAATTTATTGGAACAATATAATAAACATTGAGGAAGGTGAGTCTTTCTCGTTACTCGAAACCAATATTAATAATATTATTGATAAACATTTTCCTTTAAAAAAAATTACAACGAACAAAAAGAACCATAAAATTAAACCATAGAATATACTAAAAATATAACAGAGAAAGAAACAAGGAGAAAAAAGTGAAATTTTCAACAGTTTTAAAATTATTAGAAATAGGATCATAACTGAATGTCGGTCCAGTAAAAAATTATACTATAAAAACTCTACTGACATCCGCAAAACATGGCAAGAAATCAAAGCCATAGTTAATATCAAAGAAAGAAATATAACATAACCAGACACCCTACTAATATATGACGAAATCATAAGCGACACAAAAGTCGTTGCTAATTCTTTCAATAGATACTTTTCATCAGTAGCTAACAAACTT
>JAUKPT010004721.1:0-10911 GCA_032273505.1 Nanomia bijuga
AAAATCATTGTAACTTTTTTGATGTTGTAATTTATGATTGAGTGAAATATATTTCTTATGTTCTTATGTTCTTATGTACATTGTTGAAGTATTTACAAATCGTTTATAAAAGTGTTATATGAGTATTAGACTAAAGTGGCTAGACAAGCAAATCTTGGATCAGCAATCAGTATAGAAATGAAGTTCAGGAGTAAGTAAGTGAGTTGAAACAAGGAAGACAAGACTGACCTTCAGCCTAGTGCAAGTGTGAGTGCAGGCTGTATGAAATGAATACTGAATCAAGTTGGCGGTATTGCTATAAGCAGTTAACAATTACGAAGTTATGGTGGTATAAACCATGTTTGATTATAAAGTGCTCTACAAAAGTATGATGAGTTAAATAATCAAGGAAATTGTTGAAGAAGTTTAACAAGTTTAACATTTACACTGAAGCGATAGTGACTTTCTTAGTATATAATCAAAGGTGCAAGGAATACACATTCCAAGACTGTGTGTCTTATTGTAACTGGCAATTAATTGAGGCATTAGTAGCTGTCACCTAATGCGGTACAGAGTTAAATAAGATACAAAGAATACCCTATTGTCAATTATCAATACTAAGAAAATTAGTATTAGATAATTGAAGTGATATTAGTAATATAGAAAGTCAATAGAGGCGCAGAAAGCCGTCGATAGTAGAGAGGGGAATCAGACTATAATCAAGGACACAAGTGCCGTTTAAGAAGTACCATTGGATTTGAGACGCGGACCAATTGAGACTTATATTATTGAATCAAAGGAACCTATCTTGATAAAAGACTAGAAGTATTCTGTATATTTTATATTGTTCTTTATTATTGATAAGTTTATATTTGTGTAATTGTTCTATAAAAAAAAGGAGTATTTTTTTCCAATACAGCCCGTTTCACGCTTTCCCGATCGTCAGTTGGAGAAAACAATACAAAATACAAAACTTCTACAATGCTATAGGTTCAATTGACGTCATATGTGTGACGTCAGTCATTAGTGTCGAACGACTTAAAAGTAAATTTGTTGACATGACAATATTTTGAAATGAGTTTGTTTCTTGAGTTGAGTAACTTCTTCTGAGAAGCGTAGGTGGCTATTTCAAGTTTTTTGTTTATACATAAGTTGCATTTAACTTTTGATCTTTTGATTAAAAGGTTAACATTTCCTGATGGTTCTCCAGGTGATCTTGGGTAAGAGATTCCTTCTTTTCAGCCACCATACTTCTTTCAACAGTTCAGTGTTATTTTCGTACTTTTCGTAGAAAAACAATGTTGCGAACTAAACCGTTTTATAAAAGGCGGTTCTGCCAGACCAATATAGGTTTTTTCCTCATCACAGGATATCGTAGCTTCATAAACTGATCTTTCTACCAAAGAATTACCATGACAATAAACTATTGCTACACCATTCGACATACAGTTGAATATTTCATACATTTCACAGAGAATTAATTTTTTAAGAATGAATTAATTAGATCTTATGTCATTTTCAAGATTTAAGAATGAAATAAGGGAATTGAAACCAAAATTTATAAGGTCTAGGTTTTGTTGATTTTTATTTATATTTTTATCATTTATTTTTTTATTTTTATGTTTAATTATATATTCTTTTAATAAAGATTTTGTTGTAATTCATATATTTTTATAATCTTTCTTTATTAGTATATATTAGTACTAGTATATAGAATGATAGTGAGTGCTATTAATGAGGAAATATTACGAGTGATAATTAATAAAATAGATGAGTATGTAGGATGAGTCTATTAAGTATTAAATTATCACGAGTGTTATTTTTCATTAATCGCACAACAAATGTTAATATCATGTCAATTTCATTCTCATTAACATTCTTGCGCTTTTTCTCTTTTTTATTTCACTTTTGAGTTTATGAGATTGTCCCTAGAAAGCGTGAAATTGTGTTTTTTGGTAAAAAAATTTATGACTTTTAATAACTAAAGTGCTATTAGCGCTGAAATAGTATCGTTTTGGATAAACTATTTCGGCAATAAATAGCACTCATGTTATTAGTTGCTGTAAATTCATTTTAATCTAACTTTTTGTACAAACCAACTATAATGAAACATTCTTTTACAGGTTCACAATAAATGTGTTGTTCATATGTCAAAGGATTGCTCTCTTGGTGATCACAGGGTACATATATTACCTCCAATATGTATTATGCCTCAAACTGTAAGTTATAGATATTTCTATTTAAATTTTATTTTCATCTTTTACCTTTCTGTCTAAGGTTTGAAGCGCTAGCCTATATTAGAACAGGTCAAACCTTTTTTTTTAGAAATTAAGCATCTGCTTGGAATGAAAGATAAATTAGTTATTATTTTTATCAATGCACAACCTTGTTCCTTTAATTCAATAGTGTAAACTTATTCTAATCAACTAGAAATCTTATTTGAAATCGATATCGTTAAGCAAACAAGAAGCTTTCGAAAGAAACCCTAACATTGTTATAACTGGTGACTTTAACTTGATGGATATTGACTGGGTAAATGAGTGCTGTTCGAGTAATATGAAGCACTTGTTCTTATTCATTCAAACGATTCAAGACTGTTTTTTGCACCAACACATCACAGAACCAACCAGAGTTAAGAATATCAAATATCAAATATTCAAATATCATGGATCTAGTTTTGACTGCATAAGAAGATATGGTACAGGACTTGAAGTACCACTCACCACTTGAGAAGAGGGATCATTTTGTCCTTACCTTTAATGTATCGCAAACTCAACAAAATAAAGTTAGTACTAATTTCAAGTAAGTATTTGAGAAGAGCTGATTGATTGGAATATTGAATTAGATTTACCATTTGAAAAAGCCTATGAAAACTAAATAAATAATAAATAATAAATAAACTAAAATAAATCTTCTTGTTTCAAAGATCAATGATCACTCTCCAACCACAAAAGAACTAAAGTATAATATTTTAATGACGATTGAGGCTTTATGAAAACTTCTTATGACCACGTGAAAGAAGGTAGATTAACATAAGTTTTGATGGGTCAATTTTTAAATTTGGAGAAATATTTGCCAAGTTAGAGTACTTTAAAGAAAAAATCAACTTTTAGAAATACTAAAATAATGGCTTAAAATAGGGTATTAAAGTTAGTGTTTAAACAAGTTTTATTATTATCTCCGGCTTTAAGTTGCTTTTGTGTGGCTAAAACAAGTTTCCAAAACTAAGGATAGAGCTAACATTGACATCAAATATTATTGGTAAGCCAAAATTATTTTGTATGCAAAATCTAGGCTAAAACAAAACAGCCTATACCAACTTTACTAAAGTCAGATGTAGAAAAGTTTGATACCTTAAATTAAAATTTCGGTTCCATTTTTACAAAAGAATAAACCAATCAAGCACCACCTATTACACCAGAAGAAAATGGCAAATTTCTATCTACGATTTCTATCTAACTAAAAAGTTTTAACCGAAATAAAACAACATCAGTTTACAGTTTCAATTCCAATATGAATTATCCAGACCATTAGCAAATTCTCTCTTATTAACATGTCCCTAAAATATACAGCGATTTTCAAAATAGGCATGCATCATCTGATTAGAGACGATATTCTATAATTTTTTATCTCCAACAATGTGCTTTGTGATAATCAACATGGTTTTATACCTAATCGCAATTGAATGACAATTGATTGACATTATTTACACTGACTTTGATTGCCTTCTGTTGCACGCAAAAGGCTACTAGTCAAACTGCAAGATATTGGCATCACAGGGAGTCTCTTATATTGGATAAAATCATTTCTGAAGAACAGGTCGCAGAGAGTCCAGGTCAATGGTTATTTCTTTGAGTGGACTAAAGTATTAAATAAATTCCCGAGGGTCAGTTTTAGGTAAACTACTATTCACTATTCCTTTTATTATTTACCTGAATCTATGAAGGTAAGTATCTGTAAACCTTTTGCAGATGACTGTAAACTCTATCAAAGCATCTTCTCCATAAATGTCAGCTCATTACAAAATGATCTAGAAGCTCTTGAAGAATGGTCAAGAATTTGGCAGCTTTCTTTGAACTATCCGAAATATATAGTTATGCATGTTCGAAGAAAAAATCCATGCATTTTATGGGTGGTCATAGACTTAGTACCAAGGAGGAAAAAGATTTGGGTATTTTAACTGATAGTGATTTCACAGCCATAAAGCAAGTGCTGTTAAAAGATAAAACCAAATTTTAGGAATCATGAAAAAATAAGTTGCAACAAGGGATCAAACTACAATCTAAATTATAATTTATAAGTATAAAGCTATTCTCTGCTTTTTAAGCAGAGCTATAATCTGAAAATGTGACTAATAATAATTATAATAGTAGATGTAAAAGTTACAAGAGTTGACAATATAGAATTTTTTTAAATTTAGTATGAAGATCAAGAATTTAATTCTAAGAATACTGATAGAGCCCAATTTTTAAAAAATAGTCATAACTTTCTACTTTAAAACAAAAATCTGCTAAAACAACATGATTCACATATAGAACTAACTCTTAAATTAATTTAACTAGTCTCGTATGTAACCTCGCTGGATGCCATCAGCCAGTACTGATTAAACTTTTTCATACTCCATGGTACTTAAGTTCAACCACAAACTTCTAAATACACAGACCGGAAACTCGCGATTTACATATAAAAAATGACAAGAGTTAGATTACTATAACTTTTTTGAAAATTCATATTTTTTAATGCAGATTTCACCAAATTTTTAACAAGTTTATATAGCCATATACCAAAAAAGAAAATTAAGAAAATCATAATAAAAAAGAAGAATGCATCAATTCCCCAATCATACTCCAAATTTACAAAATATGCATTTTTAGAAAATCGATCGTAATTGTACAAAAAGTTACTGCTAATGATGGCTTTAGCCTTAGAATACATAACATTAAATTCAGGATAGAAACGTCGTGTAAATCTAAGTTAAAACTGGGGGCTGGTTTTGACGCAAAACCTCACTTCGTAAAACTTCTTTTTGGTATATCTCCTGATTGCATCATTCAATCTTTATGAAATTTTTCATAAGTATAGTTTAAGATATCTTTCAGCTATCAAATTTTTAGTGCATTGATTTTATTATTTTGCGCAAATTTAACAATTTTATCCTTTTTTTCATGAAATCGAAAGAACCTCATAAATCCAGGAAAAATGTGCCGATTTTTATAAAAAATGATACTGAGCCATCATTTGGTATTATGAACATTTTCTGAAAAAAACAGGTCAAACAAATAATTGGAAGGTACTGAACCAGAAATCGCAGCACGTTGACAAGGCCTGTTATATAGCATGCCATGATTAAGGCTATAATGAAAGTTACCTATACTATAAATCTCTGTCTGTAATAATATCTTCAGCTCATTGTTCATATATCACATATATCACATGTATCTAAGATTAGATTAAGAATAAGATTAAGTTTATTTCACAGTAATAAATCCTGCAGGAGCATAGGATTTAGCTGATGGCTATTACAGAGTTTTATACCCCTTGCATAAAAATACACAATTTTATTAAAGAAAAAAATAGTATTAAAAAAACAACAACAAAATAACAGAAAAAGAAAGAAAACCATAAATATAAAAAGATATTCTAGGTGGTATAGATCCTGCAGTGTTGAATGAACCTGTGGGGGCTGCAAAACAGAAAGAGGTGGAAAGAAGCAAAACATGTTATGATATGAAAGTGATTTAGATATTTGTGTTATTGATAACCCAAATGCCAAACAAGTAATATCAACATGATGAATGTCAAAAAAGTAGAGCTCCTTGGATATTATTATATTCCATGGTATATGTTATGGAGCGTATGATTTGACACATAGTGTCTTATTCTGGCAAGAAGTGCAATTGCCCTTGTTAGCTTTGGAGATAGTGAATCAACATGTTCAGACCAGTTAAGTAAAGCTTAAAGATATAGCTTTTTGCCATCTATTTTAATTTTAAGATCATAGTCAATTTTCTTGTGAGGACTTCTGAATAGTATCAATTTGTGTTGGCCTTGTTGGCCATTTACTTCTCTCAGGTCATAGTTAAGGTATTTTTTCATTTCTTTCAGAGGTTATTCTTTGAGAGGAGACAATTGTCATCTGCAAAGTGTCTGGTTTGACTATACTTAATTGCTGAATGCATATCATTGATATACAATAGAAACAATAGAGGTTCAAGGAGAGACCCCTGAGGGACTCCATGTAAGATATTAGTCATGTTTGAGTTTTCGTTATTTATGCAAACAAACTGTTTACAATTATTCAAATATGAATGAAACCATGGGTTGGCAATGCCTCTTATACCATAGTGTTTTTTTAACAGGACATGTGACACTGTGTCAAATGCTTTTGTTAGGTCAATGAAGATTCCACAAGCAAATTTGTTATTATCTATTGCTCTACGAATGTCTTCAGTCAGGTAAATAAGTGCATGGACTGTTGAATGTTGTTTTCTGAAACCAAATTGGTTTTCGTAGAGGCAGTTGTTTTGTTCCAAGAAATTAAAAATACGTTGATGCATAAGGGTCTCAAATATCTTATTAGTATTGGATAATAAAGAGATTGTATGGTCAGAATAATAGAGCAGAAAAGAGCCCAGTTGTGATCACATGAGAGAATCGATCCAACCTACATAAATACAATAAATACAGAATAAATAACTAATAATAATAAATATGTTAATATAATCATTACTTATGATGCACCATTGTCACTTAAATCATTCAATATTGTCATTATCCAAGTACTCACACTGTGGCCCACATCATTATCAGACCATTATGTAATCTCAGTTCTTCACCATATCTTCACCATAACTTCATTATTACCATTACTATTACCATTACCATTACCATTATTACCATCTTCACTTCAAGGTAAATAGTGTTTGCTGAAACATTAATAATTTAATGATTAGATGATGTACATTACAGAGATAGGCCTGTAATTTTCGGCTAGCAGATTATCTTTCTCTTTGTAGATTGGTATAACTCTTGCAATTTTGAGTTTTTCTAAATAAACTCCTGTATTGAATGATAGTTTGATAATTTTTGAAAGAGGTTCGGCTATGATTTGTTAATTCCTATGAAAAATAGAATTGGAATACTATTTGGACTGTTAGCTTTCTTTTTTTATTTTACTATTAATGGTGTCAATAATTTCCTTTTCTACTGTTGGTATGATGAAAAAACTTTTCTCTGATTCACCATGAACTGCTAAAACCCTGACCGTTGGCATAATTTTTTTTATTGAGTTTTATCAGCAATGGTAGAAAAGTATTCATTGAACTTATTTGCAATTTGAGTTGGATTTGTAGAAATACTATAATTTATCTTAAGAGATGATAATCTGATTGTTTCACGACTTTGGATGTTGATAATTGATTTAACACCTTTCCAGGTTTCTCTTAGGTCAGGTGAATTTTCTTCAAAACAATTTGAAAGTATTATTTTCAATTTTTTTTTACATAATGAGACTATATGATTTATTAAAAAATCTCAGAGTCTGATCTTTTGCTGTTGACATTTGCTTATTTTTTCTGTCTCTAATTAGACCAAGAATATGATTGGTAATCCAGGGTTTCTGTTTGGATTTTATTTTATTTTTAGTCATTTTATGTTATTGTAAATCGAGGTTAAGCAAATCGTCAATTTTTGTCATTTAATTGTCAAATGATAGATTTGGGTCACCCAACTCAAGCTAAAGAAGAGAATCGCAAACAATTTCCAGAAAATCCAGATATAATTGTTCTTGATTCAAGTTTTTCATGCTTCTTATGTAGGGATGACTTTTGTTGCAGTGCTAGGTGATCAGATAAAGATAATGTTAGGTTACCATCTGGAAATGGGGATTGTTTGAATAGATATTGTCGATTATAATCTTATAAGTTGATGTCACTCTAGTAGGATGGATAATATGCGGTACAAACAGATTAGTTGTTAATGTATCAAAATAAATTGCTGAGTTTTTGTCTGAGGATCCATATTGTTACATTTTATGTGTGCTCTTACATAAACAACAGTTTATATGTGTTTTAGCTATTGTTTTGAAGCAAACATTGCACTTGACTTTAGCACATAAATGTTGCAGAGAAGAGCTTTGAGATGAGATATATTTAAAACAATTGACAGAAATGTTGTCTTGTATAATTGTGTTATAAGAATTGACATCAGTTTGATTGCATTTTATGTATAAATTTGATTTACAAGTGGAGCAGCTGGTAAACCTGTGATTACTAGCAATTGTCCTGTTACATATTGGACATTTTTATTGGACACTTTTGCTGTTACTGTGGTTGCCATGAATAAGTTATATTTGGTTAAGCTTTGTTATTTATGATTATTATTTTTGAAATGTTCAAAACTACCCTTAGTAACTTTAAGAAATGATATTCAATTAGTTTGAATTTGAATTTAAAAAAAATTCTTACTGTCGAGAACACATAAGTTGAGATAAGAACTGGTACAATCTTAATATAGTTTTACTAGTCAAGGTGCATACTGATGAGCCTACAATTACTACCATTGAGGAGAATATTTTATACATATAAAGATTCGACTTTTTTTCAAATGTGAAAAAAAGAACAAAGCTAGCTTAATTACTGGTAAAACCAGAAGAAAGAAAAAAAAAGAAGAAAAACATAAGCATGAAAATGAAAATATTACAATTGAGAATATAGATGTAAAGTAAAGATATTATGGTATATCTAATAGATTATCCAGGTCATTTCCATATGTAATCACTTTTCCCTTTTCAGATCTGCTATTGTTCAATTTTATAAGTCCAAGTGTGATCGATCTTGTTTTGGTCTCGAAGTTTGAGGCATTTATCGTAAATTGATTTTGATAAGGGACATAAGTTTTCAATTATTTCAACATGTCCATCGATTTCTTTTAGTCTTTTTATGTTGATTAATGCAATTTGTGCATGTTTCCTATTCAGAAACCTCACAATGACATGTTTAATTCCATTCGACTTTATGTTTAATCTATGACAGAACACTATGTCATAGTGATTCAGATTAAGTCCATTTTTTCTCAGCATATTAATTACAGCTTCTTGGACTCTGTCGTCTGGGATGTGGTTAGGGATTCCTTTCATCTCTAAATTTTCGTGTCTGTTGTTTTGTTTGAATACTAAGAGTTCTCTCTCTATGTGTTTGATGCTTTGCCAAAACTCCTTGATCTCCAAATGCATACCCCTAAGCTTAAGTTGTTAACACTCATTTCTTTTACCAAATCTTTTAATGAGTTAACCTATGTCTGTAAAATGTCGAATTTTGGAAGAGGTTTTTTTTATATTATTGTGTCGATATTGCTGTTTTCATCACCAGCAGAATAAATGGCATCACTTGTTGATAACGGAAAAGGATGATATAAACTACCAACATCGTTAAATCGATGAATTGTCTGTCAAAAAGTCATCTAACGAATTTGTTGATGTCTCTTCAACTACACTAACTGGCGGCATATGGTTGTTTGAAAAAGAACTTTACTGAGACATCATGAAATAATTATGAATAGTTATTAGTTAGAAGAAGAATATTTTCGTTTAGATGTAAGAAAAGAACCCAGCATTGATTTGTGTTAGGCGTTCTTTGATACTTTCCTTATATCATACTACGTAGCAGGACCTTCCACCAAAACCAAACAATAAAAACTGCATCAAAAAAAAATCATAATAAAATAAATGAAAATTGTGCAATTGTCCAAACAGCATCCCAACAAACTTGTTAGAATTAATACCAGCTCTAATTTTACTTCCTTTATCAACTATCATTTGAGACTGGAATTTTTCCAGACACCCTTAAGATCTGTATGGTTGTACCAACCCATAAAGAGGGTCCAACAAATGATGTTACTAATTATCGTTCAATATCTCTCCTATCAATATCCGACAAAATCATTGAGAAAATCATGTACAAAAGATTGCATGAATTTCTTTCATAAAAAACAATTTGGCTTTATGAAAATTTATTCCACCACTGATACAATATCAGAAATTACTGAAAAGATTAAAGACTCTATCGAAAACAAACAATTTGGATGTTGCATCTTCATTGATATACGCAAGGTGTTTGATACTGTGAATATAAAATCCTTCTTGTTTAATTTTAGCATAAAGTAAACGGTCAATAGTAGAAAGAATGTGACAAAGCCGGATTTCCAGGGGAAAATCTGATCTTCCTAGAAAAATTATTTTAAGGACAAACTAGTCTATTCGATCTTTAATCTGTTTAGCAAAATGTGCTGCATATACCCCTTGGGTATATGAAATGATATTTTGCAAGGTGGTAGACCTTAATGAGAAAAAGTCATAAATATATTTCATGATATCACATGTCTAAATACCACTTTTTTCAATATTGCTAGAAAACGAAAACGATTTTTTAGATTAAGGGAAACATTTCTCATATTGATCACTTTTTTAGGAGAATTTTGGTTCTCGAGATATTTTAAAAAAGGCTCTTGGTTAATCAGATTTTACCATTTTTCCAATATCTCACAAACTGTTTGAGTATATGAGCTGATATTTTGCACGATGTTAGGCCCTTATCTGAAGATGTCTGCTCAAACATACCCAAAAGTGCCAAAATTAGGCCAAAATAGTCTTTTTTTCTTAGCTTGAAAATGGAAATATCATTTAATGTTTCCAGACGCATTTTTGGCTGGTATAAATTTTTGGTTCGTCCCCAGTTTGATTGTGTTACTACCTGCTGTTGGCAACTGTTTTGTAGGTCATAAATCATTGTAGTGCAGTAAATCTAGGCTTCGTTCGCAAACAAATTGCTAACAATGTCAAACCAATTTTTATAGAGAGTTTCCATCCAGAAATCACCAAAAAAAAGTCTAGTGTCTGAGTCCCTGTGGAACCTTCATTTTTTTGGGGGGGCCATT
>JAUKPT010004722.1:0-10911 GCA_032273505.1 Nanomia bijuga
AATTGATGCAAGTTATTTTCCAGAACATTGATAACCATAACTAAGAAGAATACTAAATAAATAGAACAATGATAAAATTAAGAGAGAGAAGGAGACTTGCTTTTTTAATTACTGATGGAGAAAGAGTCAGAATCAGAAGATGAGTGTGAACCACCATCAAAACTATGTAAGGTAGTAATGAGAAAATGTATAATTCACTGCAGTAATAGTCCTGGCCGGGAAGTTGTTGTAGATTTGTTAGATAAGTGGAATAGTTAATTCACAGCGGGTACAAACAACTTTAAACGATGAAAAAATCATGGAGATTGTACAATCTACAGTGGTCTAAGTTCTTAAAAAGTTCACGAAATAAAACCGCTTTTATTGATTTTCTTGTTGAAGAATGGAGAAAAGAAGAATATATGATTAACCTTGGATCGGAACAGTTGTATGTTGGTTATCGAGGGAAATGCATAAAACTGACTGATAAAGAATATATAGATATCGAAGATTTAGAATGTTGGCACGAAGAAGCTGATACCAGACTTCTATTTCGCGCTGCTCGTGCGTCTAAAGCAGGCTTTAAAAATATTGTCGTTGTCAGCGATTATAGCCTTAGGTTCTGTTCGACAATTCGAAGCTAATTTGTTAGTCAAAAGAGATTCACAAAACCATTCTAGACTTGTCAACATAGGTCAAATATCAAGTATTATTGGATCTGACTTTTCAGGAGCATTGTTTGGTTTTCACCCATTTACTGGTTGGGATAGTATCAGGTCATTTGCAGGAAAGGGGAAGATAAAAATGCAGTAAAACTTTTGAAAAAATATGAGAATTGCATTGAACTGTTTAAACTATATGGTCAGTTGTTAAATGTGAGTGAAAGTGATATCGTCTTACTTGAAGAATTTGTATGTCATATCTATGTTGGGAACAAATTTAAGGTATCGAATGTATCTGAGCTACGCTACTTGCTATTCTGTGCAAGAGGGGCCAAGATAAGTTCCCATCTTTTACCACTGAGTCAACAATCCTTGAGACAACACATTATTCAAGGTAATTATCAAACCCATATTTGGAGACAGAGTTTGACAGGGATGAAAGATATTCCAGGACTAGATGGATACGGTTGAAAGGTAAACAATAGATTGGTCCGATGGGAAAGCTGCTCCTGATAGTGTGATAGAAATGATATCTTCTAAATACAAAAAAAGTTGCAAAACTGAAAAATGTTCATGTGTATCATATGGCATTTCATATACAGTCATCTGCAAGTGTGAGATGATAATGTTGACGAATTGTCGATGGGTTATGAAGAGGATGCTGATGAAGAAGATTTTATGAAGGAACATTAGTTTTATTTACTATTTGAAATATTTCATTACTATTAGATTTTTTAAAAAATGATTTTATTTCTCTACTTAATCATTGTCATCTTTTATTTCATCTGACCAAGTATGTAATCTCATGCTAGATTTGTTCAACCGTTTTAAGTGACTTTTTGTGATTTTGTGTTTCAATTGAGGTTTGAATAATCGATTACAAGCCGTTTTTGCAGCTTTTTTAGATTTATACTGATAAACAGATATCTATACTACTCAATTCCTATTGTTTGTCCTATTTTTCGTAGTATTGTGATCGGACTAATAACACAGTCAACTGTTAAGGAAATATTTAGTGGCGATTTTGTGTGCTTTTGTGCGCTTCTGCGATTTTCTGGGCGATCTGTTCATTTTTAAGCTTATGTTTAAATAAAAAGCCCCCATAAGTTGGCTATTTTGTTTTGATTGAGGGTTAAATGAGCTTCTTACGATAAGTGGTTCACGAGTTATGAAATCGGCGATTCACTGCGATTTTGCGTTTCTCTTTTCAGCTAGGTAACCGCTTCACGCAATATATATACTAACTAATCCCTCTTGTTGGTCTTATTTTCTACAGTATTATTATAGGAGAAATAATCTGTGGTCAATTGTCGACGGAATATTTCAGTGGCGATTTCTCACTCTTTTGTGTGTTTTTACGATTTTCTGGGCGATCTGATAATTTTTAGCCCTATAATTCAATTAATTACCCCCATATTATGGCCATTCTGCATCGATTGAGGGGTGAATGAGCTTCATACGATAAGTGGTTCACGAGATATGAAATCGGCGATTTTCGGCGATTTAATGCGCTTCTAACGATAAGGCTGCGTATCTGGACAACGTATCTAAATATATGAATACATACCTCGTCATTTTTAAAAGGACTGTCCATGGTGTCATCATCATCCTTGACACTGGGACTCTGCGAACGTGTTGCAAGTTGATATGAACCAAAAGAAGGAATATGTTCGTAAGCTGAACGACCGTACGACCAAAACGATGGACCTTTAGGTGTTTCTGGGTTGGCTAGAAAAAAATTTGACAAATCAGACTTAGAAAATTTAAAGAGAAAAATGGAAATTTTTGAAATGCTATTAAGCAATAGGTCACCTCTTCGATTTCTCAATTCATTTTCTTCTTCCTTCTTCACAAATTTATTGAGTGAATCATAATCAAGCATTTCATCATCGAGACTGCTAACTAAAATCGAAAAAGTAAGCAGAATATTAAGTAACTAAAACACGAGCACTGTAGTAATGTAACTCATAGGTTATCTAAACCACTGCACCCATCAAGTTAAATATATGAAACTGCGTGAAACATCAAATTCATTGATGATAAAATAGATGCAGTAAAACAACACTATACCTCGACTTGGAGAAATTGAACTTGATCCCAATCTATAACAAAAAATGATCCATGATTCAAAATGAACAGCTTCAGCAATTAGCGTAATAGAATAGAATTTCTTTTCTATTTTTAAAAACGTGAAGTAAAAGTTATATCTCAGAAACGCATTTTGGGAGGAAAACAAATCAATGATTTTAATTTCTGAAAAGATGTATTTTCTAAACATAGGTACATATTGTTGTTTTTATTTTGTTTCCAGATGCATTTTACAGGGCTTTCCTTTTGGCCCGGCGAACGGCAAATTTCGCCGGGTGACAAGCTGCCAAGTCCATTAAATTCGCCGGACCCATTTACCAAAATGCACTCAAATCGCATCTGATGGCGTCCTTGTATGTCGAAAATCTCAAATTCACCGAGTGTCAACAAACAATTGCCACACCTCATTTTTCAAAAGGGAAACCCTGATTTTAATGGTATCACTTTTGTAAACAATATTTTTTTTCATATTTTATATTTTCTTTCATCAATGTTATTAAAATCTAACTATGGACGAAATAAGTGACTTGGCTTAGATGATTTAAAATATCTGTCCAATGGTTTTCATGAAGGTATAGAAAATGATAAATACATTAGTGTCATTTGTAGCAAAGAGATGCAAGAAGACAGAAAAAAATAGTTAAAGACATAAATACTTATTTATATAAATTCGTTTATACTTGAATTTTATTTTGACTCAAATTATATACTGCTAAAATTCAATGGGAAAATGTCTGTTCTGTATGCTTTCTGTTAAACTGTCTGACTGATACGAAGAAGGATAGAACAAAATGAATAAACAACTGGAAAAATATTGGCATTTATTGAATAACAGTATTTTTCTTTTCTTCACTAAAATTAATATTTTAGACCCAGATACTAAAATAGGGCATAGCAGCATGTTAAAGTTACAAAAGAATTAGGATGTATATGATTAAAAACAAACCTTGGACTACCACTATTTGATACTGGTGTTCCTTGTCGATTCTAAGAAAGAAGATTTAAGTCCATGTTAACCTAGAGTCGAATATGGGGAGGGGGGCAAATGCTACCCTTATATAAAGTCCTCCATAACTAGGATTTAAGTGAGATATAGATAAAAATTATTTTTTACATGTTACTAAAACATAAAATTACATATCATATGTAGATTTCAATCAGGAAGTTAGGAAATAGTAGCTTTTGCTTGAAGATTTCACGCATTTCCAAAAGAAAAAGTAACACACATTTACTTTTATCAAGAAGCGTGTTTACAAAGGTGCTGCAACATTTTCTCACCAGACAGTTCCCCACCGGTGTCTATCTCACTTGGACAATTTCTCACCCAATTATAACCACCCAACGATTTCTCACTTGTCAATATCCCAATCAACAACTTCCCAACCAACAATTTCCCACCTGACAATTTCCTACTATGACAATATCCCACTCATACATTACCCACCCACTACCCGCCAGTTATCCACCCAACAAATCGTGTGATTTTATCGATGTCTTAATTCCAGTGAATATCCAAATTAAGCTAAGATTTATTGATTGTTTTCTCCAAAATATCACTACCACTGGTAAGACCACCTCTACTTTTAATTGATTTCATCATAACTTGTTCGATGATTAGATTAGGCCAAAGACCAGCCAATACATATCACTTCTTCTTATGACAAACAAACCTTCGGAAAACTTTTCATGTAACCATTGAGTAGGTTGTTTGTTGGTAGTTCTAACATTGACTGAAGGTATTATACTCGAGCTGATTTGCTCTTGATATGGCTTTTCCAGAAAGAATGTGCTTGACTGCATTTGATCCATATAGTGTTTCGAACAAGTTAGAAATACCTGAGTCATCCATGATTGTTCCAATACTGCCATAAAACGACATTAGCATATGGAAACCACCAAGTAATAGAACTATTTCTTTTTTTTTGCAGTAATAAGACATAAGACATAAGACAAAATATATTTCTCTTGATATCGTATAAACTAAAAGTTTACAAAAATATTGAATTAAAAATAACAATATCAAGTAAGGATTGGCACAATCAGCCTAGCTGTTCTAGGTGCCATACCTTGAAAATAGTACATAAAATAACTTTCAATATGAGATATTAGGGTTTTTTGAACAGGAAGAGACAGTAAGAGACAATAATGAGTAAGAGACAATAATGTAAGAGACAGTAAGAGACAACATAACATAACCTAAAATATAGCATGAAGAGCTAGGGGGAGGGAAAAGGTCCATGAAGAGGGAAGGGAAGAGGGGGGGGTGAAGTGACAATACATATACT
Organism: Nanomia bijuga; assembly: GCA_032273505.1. NCBI lineage: Eukaryota > Metazoa > Cnidaria > Hydrozoa > Siphonophorae > Agalmatidae > Nanomia > Nanomia bijuga. Next base: position 5,015 of record JAUKPT010004722.1, read on the forward strand.
TCTTATAAGAGTTATAATTGGAGTATGCTTAAATTTTAGATATTGTTATGCTTGGTTTTAATAAAGTTGTATAAAATGCTGTTCTAGTCTAGTTTTTAAATGGAAGTGATAGGTTGCAATTAAATAGTCTAGTAAATGCATTCCAGAAAAGAATACTTAGCTGGGAGATCGAATAAATCCCATACTTGGTAGATTTACGTCTGGGGATGAAAAGACAGCCAAGAACGGAGTTTCTTGTTCTTAACGATTTATAGAGATTCTCTAGTTGAAGGAAGTCATTTTGAAAACATCAAGGTAGCGACTTTTTAAGATAGTCGTGAATGGAAATAATATTTTTAATTTTTACTGTTATTCAGTTTAAGAATATTATCATTTTTGTATAAAGGACTGGAGTCTGCATAAAGATTTTCATAATTTAAAATTCTTAAGGCTCTATTTTGAAGTTTGACAATTACCTTAGTCTGGTACTTTTGCCGCTGATCCCAGATTTGGGCTCCGTATGTCAAGTGAGAAGAAAACAAAGAATGATATATGGATATCAGCTCCTCTTTTGGAACGTAATGACGAATTTTACTAAGGAGACCATTAGCTCTTCTTAATTTAGATGCCATAAGAGTTGAGTCCAGATAAACACCAAGATATTTGATACTATCTGTTGGATATAGTTTGTGGCCATTTAGTTTTATATTAAGATCGAAGTTCAACTCGTGGCCTACTTTATGGAATATAATAAGTTCGGTCTTTGAGCAGTTAAGAGAAATTTTGTTTGCTAGTAGCCATTTGTATAGGGATGTCAAGTCAAGATTTACTTGTTTTTAAGTACGCTTCATGGATTTACTTATATTTAAAGAGGTTAGTGTCGTCAGCAAAGTGATAGACTGAACTAAAGACAATGAATGAAGATCATTAATGTACACGAGAAAGAGTAAACGACCCAAAACTGAGCATTGGGTTACCATGAGTTACCTTAATTGACTGTGAATCTGTTCTGTTCCATTAATGGAGACAAACTGTTTTCTATTGTTAAGGTAGGATTTAAACCATTTATTAGCAATACCTCTAATGCCATAGTGACTTAATTTTATCTGTGACTATAGAGTGATTAACAGTTTCGAAGGCCTTTTGTAAGTCGATAAAGATTCCACAAGCAGTTTTACCATCATCTAGAGCTGATCTTATAGTTTCGGTTATTTTTATGAGAGCATGATTAGTTGAATATTTTTTTCCAAATCCAAATTGTAGATCATAGATGCACTTGTACTTGTCTAGAAAATCATAGATTCTATTAAACATAACTTTTTCTAGAATCTGTTTAATGTTAGAAAGTAGAGATATAGGTCTGTAGTTACTAGTTAGGTGATGGTCTCCCTTTTTAAAAATAGGAATTGTCTTAGAAATTCTAAGTACATCAGGATAGACACCAGTCAACAAAGACAGATTAAAGATTTTCGATAAATGAATACTAATATCAGATTTAAGCATAAAGTTGGAATACTATTAGGACCAGTAGCTTTTCTTTTATCTAAGGTGGTGGAGATAAGATATGATCTCCAATGGTTTGATCCATAGCGGTTTGATCAAATGTAACTGATGCTACTTTAATACATAACTTTTTAGATTGTTTACTAATAAATAGTAAAATAGAATAAATGCAAGTTTCATCATTTGGGTTTAAATAAATAATTGAAAGCATTACAACCTTTTGGTGGGTGACTACCAAGTTCTACCTTTTGCATTAAACCATTCCAATTAGGTCGGTCGACAACATCTGACATCATCCATGTGAGGAGAATTGTGTAGTCAATTGGTAGCTGACGAAACACTAGGTGGGACTTAAGCCATTGCCTCGATAAGCACGTAAAGAGCTTGTGCATATCTTTTCCATCATAAGTGCAAAACCAAATCTACATTTAACAGCCCTGCTGCATCCCAAAGAGGATCATAATCTGACTTGAATGAACCCTTGAATTTTTCCACTGCGTCTGCTTTAAATTTGATAGTCTCAAGACGACCATTTGGATAGTCATAAGTTGTGATTTCAATACCTTTATTCTTTATCAAGTCTTCTACTTTCACTGTTTTGAATTCTCTAGTATTTGTTATGGCAGCGATGATACCCATCCCATGAAATGTTTCTTTACCATCAAGAGTTGAAATGTTATGATCGACATTGTATCCAGGTTACGAAAAAATCTTCAGCTGCTCTACTTTTTAAAAGTTCTTCAACTTTTTGATTAGTAACTACAGCTAGCTTGAATCTAACAACTTCACTATAATGCTCACTGAATCCGAGCTTATACAATTGAGTAAGTAGCCATCTTGATCCAAACATATGATCCAATTCTATGCTAAGTAAAAGCAGGGCAGGTGCTACAAAAGATCTAGGTGAAGCAGATTTCATTATACATTGACCAATTGCCTCAACTTTTATCTGAGATTTGATTAATGTACTAAGAAAATATTATTGAACAAAAAAACGACAATGTAAATTTGTACGATATATTTCGGATATTACATCCATCATCAGGTTAAAAACAACATTAATAAAACTGTAAAAACATTTAATTCCTCCACGTCAGAAGGAGAAGGATACATTGTTTTTGACGAGTCTGATTGTAAAAAGCTGTTTCATTTCATTTCTTACCATCTTAGCTGCTAGTACTGTGAATTATGTCACAGAACTATACTCAGGTGGCTGTTTTCGGATTATTTTTGCAAACAGAACTTTACTGCAAATTTTGGCGTAGAATCCGAAAAAATTCAGCCCCAAGGCTGAAATGACAGGAAGTGCCTTTTTTGGCCAAAAGTAGGGCCAAAAATGACCAAAATGCACAGATTTCATATCTTGTATCTATTGTGTTTTATCCGATAATTACCGTTCAAGCCACTGGAAGTAACATTTTCGAGCCTAAAAAGACTAAAAATGACCAAAAAGGGCCAAAATGTACCAAATTCATATCTCATGAATCTCTTGTCGGAAAAAGACCCTATGTTTCTATTATGTTTTATCTGATTCACCCCAATAAAGCTTACCTAAAGTGTCTTTTTAGTGGAAAAATGACAGAAAATGACCAAAAATGTCCAAATACGGTAAAATAATGTGGAGGGCTATTAAACAAATGTGGGGTAGAGCTAGAGTTTTTAATATTTTCTTATGCCATGTTTTGCAAAAGTTGGGAAAATTAGTTGGTATTTACATAAATGAAAACTCATTTGGTGAAATTTTGATAAAATGTCCAAATTTGGACCTGTAACAAAAAGTGTCAAAAAATGAAAAAGGTGAAAATGTCATTTCATTGTCATAAAATGAGCTTTAAATGCATAATAAAGAATTAAAAAGGTTAAATTTTAAGACTGACAACTAATGAAATCAATAAGAAAAACTATTTTTGGGTAAATTGGTCATTCGGGACATCAAAAAGTAGCAAACCATGTCATTATTTAAGCGAGATTGTAAGGTTTGAGTAGTGAAAAGTAAAATTGATGAAATTGGGACTAAGCAGTGTGCCAAAAATGCCCAAAAAGTGGCGAAAAATAAGATTTTTTCATGTTTTGGTACCAAATATGGAATAAAATGCCTAAAATCATATAGAGAAATGTAACAATAGCTATTGTACCCTCCATACATTTAATAATATCTATTTGAACCATCAAAATTATTTCAGGTAGGACAAAATCGTGCACTGTTAAAAGTAATGTGCAGAATGATTTTGAAAAGCCTTGAATTTATATTGAGCTTGTCATACGAAAGACATTAGAAAGATAATCATTGCATGATATGATGGATGGAACCAAGTTTAAAAATATTACTAATGGCTATTATTTTATTGTTTGGCTGCCAGAGCATTTAAAAATATATGAATGTTATGACATGTTTTTAAATCAAATATAATTTATGGTGATTTCATCGACGACCTGTGTAAAGTATTAATTTATATTTTCTCATTTTATGATGTGATTTTTGATTTTAGTGAATGATACCCTATTTCATGTTACTCATATTGACCAAGTCTACTCGTTTCGAGCTGAAAGTAAAGTCTTAAGGTAAGTTTGATATTTTTTTTACATTCTGCACCTACGACTGTAGATATAATTTTGCATATTACCTATAAGTGCGATTTTTCTTTAGTTGAAGAAGAAACAATTTCTTCCTTAAAAAACGAAAAATCTATCTTGGAAAAAAAGAAGAAATATATTTACTGCCTTAAAGGAACACAATGAGACATAATGCTGAAATTTGAAAAAGAACATATATTAAAGCTAAAAACACACTAAATGAATTTTCAATTAAACAAACCCAGGAAGTAGTACCCAATGTTTACCCAATAATGGCGCATTTTTTAATTATTTAACAAGTTTCGTGTGTGAATTAAATCTTCTGTTTAACCCTATTTGTGCAGAAAAATGCTGACGTCAGCAAAATAACGGACCAAAAATCGTTTTCTTTGATTTTATCGGTAGATCATCAAGGACTATAACTCCTTAAAGTCTTAACCCAATTGATTTATAAAGATTTGAGGGAGGGAGGCACTGACGTTAGTAAAATATTGAACCAAGGGGTACTTTTTTTAATTTTTCTGGTAGCTCTCATAGAGGTCTCTAACTCTGTCGACTTTTTTCTCAATTGCTTTATTTTTAAGGATGTGCCCTTCCCCCTCCCCCCCCCCTCCCCCCTCCAGCCTTATTAGAAATATATAAATTTTAAAAAAAGATCTGGATTACTATGCATACAAAAAATCATATGATCCGGCTTACAAAGAGATTTTGGATCAAAATCCAGACGAGGTAGTACATTTACAAAGAAATACAAGAAAATGAAAATATAAGATGTCTTTTTAACCAAAAACTCAAATGAAATTTTTTCAATTTTTTTCTTCAGTTTTTTTAATATTTCATTCTTTTCAATTTTTTTATTTTTCAATATTTGACAAAACAAAGTTTCTGTTCAATTCTGTCCAACTGTGGGAGTAACCTGCCTTTAATGTTAAACTCAGATTTAATCACCTTTTTGCACAGTTCCGACAAATTAGTATTTTTAATTTCTGTTACATCCGATCTCAGTCATCTGGAATAATCCATTCGACTTCAAAAAATATATCTGAATTACAATCTGAACGAAAAATCATATGATTCAGCTTGCCAAGAGGTTTTGAAGCAAAATCCTTTGATCCGGACCAAAAAACGGGTCTTCTGGATGACTGAGTAGGACGTTTTGGTTAATTTCTGTTTTAGGAATAGCTGGGTTAGTCAGATTCAATGTGCTTCGAGGGTTTTCATTGAAACTGAACGTGAAAAGTTGTCAAAAGCTAATAGAGGTAAGTTTTGTGAGTAAACAGACGATGAAAAGTATTTTCTATGTAAAATTAATCTGCCTAAATTTGTTCAATTTCTCAAACCAGAACAAGGTTCGCAGTATGGAAAAACAGGACCAAAACCATCTTAATAATAATGAATGACAATTTTATGATTACTGGAAAATTAATCTTAAAACAAGTGCTAAAATACACAATATAAATGGATATAAAGAAAAACTTCTGATAATTTTTTCATGCTTCATCATGTTATGAATAAATCTTTAACTTACATTACAGGGTGTTTCAAAAAAAGTGTACCCGCCAGTAAAATGTCTCAAAATGGCATTTAAAATTATTTCTAGATAATTTCATTGACATTTTCTGAAAGAGCAATGACTTGAGTACATGTGGCCATAAAATCTTTAAAAACGGATTCATATTTCGACTTAAAATTGATTTTATGTGGAGGTCATTCAAGAAAAAAAAAATGGAGATAGACAAAGCATACTGTCGCACATTTTGTGTTGTCACTTTCCCATTGAGATGAAAAGCTGCCTCATCACCAATGATAAAATTGGCTAGGAATCTAGGGTTTCGTACTTG
>JAUKPT010004723.1:0-10911 GCA_032273505.1 Nanomia bijuga
TCCGAATCGCTCTACCTGTACGGTCACGTGCGTCTTTCTGATGCTGAAAACAAAAATATAATCAATGCAACAATAACTTATCTCAAGGAGACAAAACGTTTCTCATAGTTCGCTTGGTGATTCTTCCTCATTTCCTTTTTTACTCCCCAAATCTGTTATATAATATTGAGTTATTATTTGATGTTCTTTTTAATGTATGTTATATTTTATTTTTAAGTTATGTTTTTTATCATAATTTTTTTTTTAAAAGTAGTTGTTGTAATACTCTGCATATGGCTTTATTTCATGCCATTGCAGAATGCATGTTGTTTTCTAGAAAGAAAAGAAAACAAAAAAAAAACAACTAGTCGAGCTATGACAAAAATGACTAGTTTTTGGCATAGCTGGACTAGTTTTGACTAGTCTAGCTGAACCAATCTAGTTGACTAGTTAAAATCCTTCTAGCTGACTAGTTGAAACTAATACAGCTGACTTGATATTACTTGCATTATTAGATGAATTCGAAGAACAAAAATTAACTAAAACTCGACATATTTAATAAACTGTCTGAAATGTTCCACAGAAATCAGACAAATCTCCACTTAATCAGGGGGTGCGATGCACTCTACAAAAACGTCACAAACGTGTCCGGAAATATTGGTAGTACTGTAGTGGCGCTTGCAGGAAGCTTATGTACATTTATCCCGTATTATTTTCTCTTGCCTTTGCAGGGACCTACTTAGAGAATTTATCTTTTGCTTTCAGGAAATAACAAATATTATTATCGTATACTACTGGTAGAGGAATATTTTTAACAATTAATTATTTGCATGCATGCGAATTTTCTAGCAGAACACATTCATAACGCGAATTTTCTTGTGAAAATAAACTTGCTAATGGAATGTTTGTATGTTTTTTGTGTAGTAATGCTATCAAGAAGGGCGGGGTATAGCTGGTACCTGGTCTTTGATGGTGTTTTATGTTAAGAACCATGGGAATAGTGTTCAATTCAAATATCTGTGTTAATGGGATGTAACAATATAGAAAATGCTTCTTATTAAAACTCTTTTAATGTTAGAGGTGTGTGATGATTTAAGGGGGCTGGTTTTCATTTAATGATGGGAATTCATACCTTCGCAATGTTTTTTGATACCTAATGTGTTATAATAGTGTACTATCAACTAAAAGATAGGTAACTGGGAACTGATGGTAACTATGAAGTTTGAGAAGATTTACAAAAATTATCTGATGAATTAAGGCTGCTAGGTCGTGCAAAGGTCAGCATTTTTCCACATTACTGAGTTGATATATCAGCACTTACCGAGACTAGTTAATTCTAGCAATCTCATAATCAAGAAGAGAAATACATCATAGCATAGTGAGGGGCCCGGCAAACGGCGAATTTCGCAAATCCAACAAAAAGAAATTTCATCCAGTCAGTCATTTTCAGTCATTCATTCGCCAATTGAAACTATGCTTTCGTTGGTCAAACAAAAACTAGTTGAAACCCTGCATAGTAAGCATGTGTGATAAGTGAAAACTTTGTTCGTTAATTAAATGGTCATAATGTAACTTTGTTTTGATGTAGCTTATATACTCATATGCCACAACCTAATTTAAGAAACCAATGGGGGAGGGGGTGGCTCTCGAAATACTTTACCCCGTCAATGTTAAGAATGTGTTTAAGGTCGAATCATATGGTGATTCAGGGTGTGAAAAAGACAGATTGTGCCCGTTTTAGAATTCAGACGAATTTTTGTTGTGTACGAACAAATTAAATTATGCTAAATGAAAGATATAACATTCTTGATTTGATTGCCAGGTTACATAAATCACTGCCCGATGAGATAAAAGGCATAGCACAAAGGATAAAAGTTTTATAACAAATATGGCAAAATGTGTATAAATATAGGACACTTGAACTAGACAAAACAATTTATCGATGTTTCGTAATGCTCCGAGGCAAAATAAACAAGAAATTACTATTTATAGACTGATGGTTAGAGATGCTAACTTGTAAAATGAGTGATCCTCGATATGAAAATTATTATATAATGATGAAGGATTTGCTTAAGATGCTTGTCGAGAGTTTCGACATAACCCTGGTAAATGTAGACATTATGTCATTTTTTGTCAAGTTACAGACAAAGAAGCATCAATCATTGAGTATCGAACCCACCGATTCTTTGGTAGATCTTGATTATTGAAAGTCTTATTAACCAAATAAAGTGATTATTCTAAGATTGTAGCACAAAGGGATGTTTGGTAATATAACAGTCAGGGTCGGTCGGGTTGCTTATATTTTATTTTTAGTCTTAAAGAGACAAAACCATTGATTGCAGCTTTTTTCCTTCTGTAGAAGTGTCTGAACAAAAGTTATTGGGGCCCTTAGGGCGGCCTAGTGAAGAATCCAGAGTCATTCATGATAGAGATATCAATGACTAAATGTTTTTTCATATATATTCTTTTCATTTTTTCTTGGAGGCACAAAATTTATGAAAACACTTGGAGCCCTTAGGGTTTGCGCTCACACACAGCCGCCTGTCCCTCCACTGATCTGTAGGCAACAATTGTTTAGTTCCTGTTGTTATGCGTTAATTTCATGGCACTTAATAAAAAATGATTGTAAGCTGATCCAATATCATCAACAAAGAAAAGATGTTATGTTGCTCCTCGCTTAAGGTGTTGAATGAACGATGCCAAAAATAATATATTCCATAGCAGCAAACACGTGCTTCTGTGCTATTATGGATATTGCAATAGCATTTTTTGAATAGTTCTATTATGTAAGACAACATATTTGAAATATATCTGTCAAGTATACATGTCTCATTACTTCGATAGAACGCCTCATCGAGAAGAGGTCTTTCGTTTAAAATGTAGCTTACTTGTTTGCGTACTAGAAAGTGGATATGATATTAATGGCGCAATTTGAACTTAAATCTCTGGAAGGAAATGAGCTAATCCAAACTAAAAACTATACCTTGTTCTTCATATTTCTTTTGTCTCAAGATTTTCATATGCCATTAGTGGGATATCAAATTATCAACGCAAATGACTTCCGGTGGTTTCCCTTTAACCGCTCTTGACACGTGGACACTATAGCTGTCCATTGACTTGGTTCTTATATCATATATTGGATTTGGTTTGGTGTTTTGATATGTTTTTAGAGTTCTCATTCATTTATATTAATCAAGCAATGCCTGGTTTACTGAGGGGGCTTTAGCAGGCTATAACTTAGGCCCCACGCTTACAGCCATAATCTCTTTTTTTGTTATAAATCTATACCCATATAATTTAACTTTAGTATTATTATTATTTATTAAGTCTAGTTTTATAAGCATATTGAAGCTAAAGATAAAAAAAAATAAAGCGTTTTTAGCATGAACATCAGTTTTCTGGTGGCTAGTTGATACATCACATTCATTTCCATCATACTGGTAGAGAAGAAGAAAAAAAGTTGTTTACTGGAGTCTTACTGCGAAGCCTTTAACTTCAGATAAGTCTAAATGAGATTCATAAGGCTCAAAAGTCGATTGAAACCACCGGGTGCTAAACAGCTAGTTCATGTCATTAACTTTTATCATTCGCGAAACCGCAAATTTGACGCAAACTGTGCTGAATCGATGAACAGTTAATTTATTATAATGGTTTTAATGGAGAAAGCCTTTGTTGAACTCCCGGTGTTCCTGATTGATTGTAGTTTGAAGGGCTCTTTTAAGCAAATTACGATTTACGATTAGTATTGAATGATGTCGATTGTATAGATATGTTGTTTTGTCTGTTGGATTCTTCTTTATTAGTTGTCCAAGTAGTGAATACTTTAAGACATAAGATGTTGCGGGAAGAAGATATTGCTAATTTATCATTACAATTTCAAGAAAAAATGTCGCTGGATATTAATTATTCTGACATCAATAATTGACATCTAGATTTTCATTGTTTTATCTTTCGAGACCATCCGAGGGCAATTTAATATTAGTTTTTCATAATTTTCTTTGTAACAAAAAAAACCCTGTAAAGAAGTCCAAAAATAAAAAAAAATTCAAAGGCAAGATTTTTTTGCGAATCGGTTCACTTTTTGCATCATTTAATTTCGTGAATTGCACACCTATTCACGAAATTTCTGAATATATCGTCACGAATTTTTCTGGCGTTAAAGTAATTCAAAAGTAAGAATTTCATGATATAGCTTGATAAGAAACTTTTCGACAACAATATGACTCAAACATTAACTACAGGCAATTTCTTTTATACATTGTTATATTATATTGTCTCTTCTGACAATTTTATCTTGCGTTTCGGCCTCTTTCGCCATCGTTGAGATATTTGACTAAAAAAAATATAAACAGATATATAACAGGTTTACAACAACTGTTTATCGGATATCATCGAAAGTAGAAAGTAGATATATCATTAAATATAAAACAAGGAAATAAAAACTGAAGGTTACAAAATTAGTCTTAATTGTATGTTCCGATTTCTCATAACAACTTCCTATATCCGCTGTGTTTAAACCCTTGAACGATTGTTCAGCCTTTTTTGTTGTAGTGAATGTTAAGTGTATGAGAGGAATCTCTAGCACCTAGGTTCCTTAACGATGTTTTGGTGAATTGGACGGTTTGTAAAAAAAATATAACAAAAGTGCTTGACAATGTAAATAATTTCAGTAACAAAAAAGAGACTGCCATTTAAAGATTTTTAATATTGTAAGCAGAAATTCTTCAAAAAGCCAATCATTTCCACTGGAATTCAATCGAGTTACAGAATACTCCGTGGACTAAAAAAAAGTAGATGGCATTACTGATGATATACGTAAAAGAAATTGTGACATTGTTATTACAATAATTTTATTGAACAATTATATCGCCTCATTAGTCGACACCCGTCCCTTTGTTCTGAGTGACATTTTCTCACAGTTGACAGTTTAAGAGGAATTTGAGATGGTTAATTGGAGAAGAGTTGATTCTCACGAAGCATGGATGTAACATTGATGTGTATCACGTCTCTAGTAAAGTTTAACAGTCTTCTCTATTCTGCTTGACTTTGGTAAGCTATAGCTGTGTTCATCGGAGTGGCGTGCCTTCATATTTGACTCCCCTATTTCATACAGAAGCAGTCTTGAAAAGGTATGAAAGAGTTCGGCTATAGGAAATGTCATCGCTTATGTTTCACGTGGAATTGGTTGTACGCAAGGGGCATAACAAAGGTTTAAATCCACATGCAAATGGATAAGTTATCTCAACTTTTTTTTTACCTCCGAAAGGATAAATAAGTTTTAAAATAATTCGAATCTGGATTGTTTAACCCGTCTAATGAGGGTAAATCTGATATATGCAGTGGCGGATCTGGCCCAAATTCTGAGTGTCTTCAAAAATTATATTTACCCGAAATTTTGGGAATATATGAAATTTGAAGCACTGGAAACGCATGAAAACCTTACTTCAGGACCTTTATCGAACCCAGTTTAACAATTTATAGGGCCAGTTAAGTCTTAAACAATAATAAACTACCCCCAAAAATTGATCTTATCAAAAACGAGTGTCTCCATGAAGACACTGAAGACACCCCAGATCCGCCACTGGTCTTACAGGTCGAGTGTGACCGCGGGTCTTTGCCTCTGGCTAAATATCTCGTATGCCGTAGAATTTTGAGTGTGAGTTTTGACATTTAAGGGCTGGCACTGACCTTTCCTAGTACAACCGGTGTCGTCTGTATCGGTTTTCATGCCGTTCTGTACCCACCACGCTGGACAGAAATGACACACCACGCGGGCTCGGTGGAAACTTTCTCACTGCACCGTTACCGTCACCATTTCAGCGTTCTACTGAGAAAGGCTATGTGGACGTATCTTTCTCTCGATATCCCATGCTTAAACCAATATCGTGCCATCCTTAACGTAAATAGAGTACAAGTAAAGAAAGGGGATTCATACCATGAACGAAATTACGTCAACTCATGTTATTTCCAACAAGGCAAATCAGTTGATTTGTGTCAACTTTGGAATCATGTTTCATAAGAAAACGTTTGTTTTGCATGAATAGTATTTGTTCTCCCTTGACCTCGGGGCACTTAAAAAATATATTTTAGTACATATACCGCCTTATGAGCATGTCGTAACGCTTTCAATTAGAGAGATTTTAAGATCCCCCTCTCCCTTGTAACGCTTTCAATCGGGGAAAATTCAAAATTCACCTCTCCCCTTGTAACGCTTTTAATCGGGGAAAATTCAAAATCCACCTCTCCCCTTGTAACGCTTTCAATCGGGGAAAATTCAAAATTCACCTCTCCCCTTGTAACGCTTTCAATTGGGGAAAATTCAAAATCCACCTCTCCCCCTTTAACGCTTTTAATCGGGGAAAATTCAAGGTCCCCCTCTCCCCCAGTAACGCTTTCGATTGGGGAAAACATTTTTTGTAGAGATATCCCCTCCCCCTCTAGGCGTTACATAATACTTGAACGTTCCCTAATGTCAATTTCTGACCCACTCATATGGTGTCATTTATATCGGGACCCAAGACCTAGACTTTATTATCGTTTCTCGTTCTCTCATTTCACAAACGAACGTGATAACAAGGAAAATCAGACAATTACAGACCTCGCACTCCTTTAAACATATCACTACCACAAAGCCTGGTATCGAATTTAAGGATATAATAGTGAATTAGAACCATCTAGAAAACCAAACAAATTGAGATAAAAACAAAACATGTAAATCAAATAAGAAATTGGAAAAGAAATATATTAACCAAAACGCTAACAAATACAGTTATTAATAAATTAATAAACAAACAACATATAAATCTAACACAAGACCTGTAACAATATTTAGGCACATAAAATTAACCTAAAAACGTCATATAAAAGAATTCACTAAAAAACACCAAAAAGAACCTAAGTCCTGTATTCCGACCCAGTTTGTACAGAGGATTTTAAGATTTATAGTCTTTTCTAAAGATGCAAATTTTAATGAAATATCTTTACAAATAAGATCAAAATTAATAATTAATCATTGTCAAAACAAGTGTTAAATAACTTAAGAAAAATTGATTTTTCAAAACCTTTTTGAGAAGGTCCCTAAGGACTCATAGCCAAATTTTGGCTAATTTAGCCGATTAATTGGCTCAAGATTACGTCACCAAGATTCTGATTGGTAAAAGTGCTTCTATCATTTTTGATTTTGATAAGCATCAAATTGTGACATGTTAGATTGAACCAATCATACTCTTGATAATATTATTTCTAACCAATCAAACAGCTAAAATAGCCGAAATTTGGCGGCATTTGCTTATCGGATCCACACCGATCACATCTCCAATGCACTCAAAACTGGGTCAAATGGATCTAAAATCCCATACAAGAAAGACAAAAACACCAACTATCATCTATTTCTATTTCTATTCCAAGAAACATCATAATAAAGAACAATATTCTAAAAAAGCATTATCTAAAAGTTTATACATCTATCTATGCTAATAAAAAACAAAACAAACTAGTCTATCAGAACTTAAACCCTTACAAAGAAAACTTCGTATAAAAATATCAAGAAGAAACGTGTAGCCAGGAAGGGGAGAGGCATTTTGTAATTTCTGGCCTATCAAAATTCGATTTTCTTATCCACAATATAGTTTTTAACTAAAAAGAAAAGTTTTTTTAAGGCAGAAGCTTGAATGTTAATAAAACTTTCACTATCACTTTTTTATATATCAAATCACGGTGTTATGTAAAATCAGGTCAAAGAAATATTACGGCTTTGAGCAGGCCATGTCATAAAGGAGAGCAACCGCGCGCGTGCACCTCCGCACGTACCTAAATCATCAATTTACCGCGCATCTGAAACGTATTTCGAGTGGTAATGGTGAGGGTGTGTGTGCGAAGAATACATAGTGTGGTGATAATGTCCCCCCCCCATACGCTGCCTAAACGCGCGTTTTCCCGCGCGCCTCTGAAATATTCCTGACATGGCCTGCTTTAAGTATATAATAAGACGAAGAAGATGTTTCACTCGAATTTACATAGCAAAATAATTGTAACTCGTTCTTAAATTTTTACTGCAGTAACTGCAGTATTATCAATGGTGTACAATTTCCAAACATCAGAAACCTAAACTCGTTGCATTTGATGCAAGAATGTTGTCTATGTGATCTAAGTTAGTAGCACACAACATAGTGATTGTTTTGGAAGATTCCCCTCCAACAAGCGAAAGCGACAAAAATTATCCTAAATTCCCATATTCGTTTTACTCCGTGATGCTATAAGTCGAAAAAAGCACCTGAAAGAATGTCTCGAAAGATTGCATCATCAAAATTATGATTAGTTCATCTTGAAATTCTACTATAGTTTTGATGATATTTTCAGTTTAACCATCAGGCTTTTTGATGATGCAATTTTCAGCCACAGAGACCGAAATCATTTCCGTTTTCGATCCCTGTTCAACCAATGGTAAAATTAGACAAAGTTTTGAGGTAAATTCCCTTTTATCTATTCAACGTTTTATTATTACAGCCCATTTATTCTTGTAATGCTCCGTATTGCACCTTATCGTTACCCCCGTCTTCCATTCGTTCGTAATCAGGGCAACACTTATCTTTGATAACTTGGAACAACCCGCGATGGAAGCAGATACACAAAATCAAATTCATGACAATCAAGACGGCCAGTAATACGAGGATGATGATGAGGGCGATCATCCAGCCAGCCAACCTCTTAGGTGGTGGCTTCTTTGTGGGGGCTATGGTGGTGGGTGCCTTGGTGGTGGGTGGCAATGTGGTTGGTGCTTTAGTGGTTGTAACAGGTGGAACTGGTTTCACTGTGGTGTTTGCAGGTGTGGTAGGAGCTAAAGTCGTATTTTTAGGAGTGGTTGGTGCAACGGTGGTGTTTGCAGCTGTTGTGGGCGCAATAGTTGTGTTTGCAGCTGTTGTGGGCGCAAGGGTTGTATTCTTGGGTGTTGGTTTTGGTGTAGTTGCATTTGTGACGGGAGCTTTTGTCGTCGCCTTTGGAGTTGTTGTCGGTGCTTTTGTTGTCGGTGCAACTGTCGTTGGTGCTGCCGTCGTTGGTTTCGCCGTTGTCGGAGCTACCGTTGTTGGAGCCGCTGTTACTGGAGCCGCAGTTACTGGAGCCGCTGTTACTGGAGCCGCTGTAACTGGAGCCGCTGTTACTGGAGCCGCTGTTGGTGGAGCCGCTGTCGCCGCAGCTTCAACGGAATTGAATTTACTGACGCTCACGAAACATACAATACATAATGCCACCAACAATTTCATCGTAACAGAATAAGCCATTTTCACAGTTTGTGTTAGTTTGGTTATTATAACACTATTTTATAAAAGAAGATAAAGAATTTGTCAGTTACTAATTGATTTTGATTGATAATCAACCAAAGGGCGAGTCACTAGCCGGGAAGGCGTATGAAATGTCTGAAAATAATAATTAGGATGTGTAGCTAAACTTAATTACATAATGAATACAATAGAATTTCGATAAAAAGTGAAAAAGATTTCTGATAAGTGATTCGCCCCTCAAGTGATTTTTAATTTTGCATTGCATCATAATAAAAATTTTAAAAAGTGCATCAAAATCTACATGGTAAACATAAAATTCTGCAAACCGTTTTAACCGCTTACCTTTATTGTTCCTCGCTCACCCAAAACAATCAAATGTTTGTTTATGATATTCTTGAATTTGCTTTTCAAAATAAACAACAATTGATAAAACAAACTGCTAAGTTAAACAAAACGAAATAAAAACACAAAATAAATCATAACGCAAAATGTCACTCGTGTTATGAAAAGCTCTCACATTTTTTGCTGCTTGATTTATTAAAATATTCATGCAAATAAGATGAGTCTGCGATGCATCATCTCAGCATATTATAACTCACAACACTAACCATAACCCTTTGCCTCCAGTATGTAGTGTGTTATAATACTGCGTCACACCAAAAAGAAACAACATTATAAATAATAATAAAAAAACAGCTCTAAAAAAATACACACATGCATTTATTATTAAAAAAAAAGTTTTCAAATTTCCAAATGCACAATTCTTTTATTAGGTGATATAAGACAAAAAAAATGATGACATCTCTCTTTTTTTATTTTCATAAAGATATAATTCAATATTTTCTTATACTCTTTGTGATCGCTTAATAAAAATTTAAAGATAACGGGATTAAGTTTAATGTCTTTCGCTATGGTCTGGTTTACACAGCATGAATACTGCTGTGCGTGCGTGTGTGATGAGGATGTTTTTATGTAAATATTAAAGATGCTCATCTACTTCAGTTATGGTAGCGTTCAATTCTTACGTAACCTTGATATGGTAGGCAGGGGCACAAAATTTGCTTCCCGGTACTGCAGCTTTGAGAGAAGTAAACCTTCCCTAGAATGAGCAAAATATTACATTCCACTCTACCCCTCTCCGCCCATTGCCCACCCACCACGATCCCGATCGGTGCCTCGTTAGCCAATTTTTTGGCCGGGGTTGTGGTATGCCTTAAAGATTTTGCAAAATTATTTTCATGCTCCAAATATACCGGGGTATAAAAGCATTCTTGCTCAGAAATAGCATAGTTAGTAGAGGGGGCTCGCTGGTATTCGGACACCGCCGGTATTAGGTCACTTCTGACTATAACCAATATTCCAGAAAAATAAGAGAGTATGGTAAAATCTTTTTTGCATCAAAAAACCTTAATTATTTAGCTTTACTGACGCAGCAAAAAAAATTTTCTTTGCTGTATAGTTTCTGTTAAAAAAAGAAAAATTGCAAGCTAGGTATGCAACTGTTTTATGATTTAATCAAAATTCGCAAGGCAAGTATAAGCAATTATCGACATTTATTATCAATTTTCTTTGTATAAAGGGTATTTCAAACGGAATAATCATTCCTTTGATAACTCATATAAAAAAAACTGTCGCCGGTATTCGGACACTTTTT
>JAUKPT010004724.1:0-10910 GCA_032273505.1 Nanomia bijuga
TTCTACAGATTGATAGAACTTGAGATATTAGAACCTTGTCGGTGACATATTGGGCCTTATCTTAAGCTGGCCATGGTATATCTAATGGTTAGAAAACATATTGTTTATGTTATTGTGGATGTGGTGCACGGTTAAATAACGAATGTATTGAAATCTATTGATAAAAACGATTACTCGAAACAATACCATTTTTATTAACCAATTTGGGAAAATACGTCATAACAAATATAATCCTGATAGAAACCGTCGTAAATTTCAAGTCACGTGATATTACCCGTGCACAAATGTTCATTTCAAGATAAAACGATGTCTTTTATCATATTTCAATGGCGTTTTTCTAACAATATGATATAAGGATTTAAGAAATAAGGGGGTCTTCGATTTTTCCAAGGGTAGGTTAGAAGACCCTCAGACCCCTGATATTACAAAATTTAAAAACGACACATCCCTGTCCTTTTCAAAATAAAATTTTTTCGAAAAAAATATTGTATTCGTCCAGGACACACAGAAGCGAATTGGTATTTTTATGCAAATAAACAAATATGCACTAAACACTTTTGGTCGACCGTCGGTCTTACGCGGGCCGTACCGTATTCGGGTAAATATATCAAACCCTGGTTCTGGTTTGTGTTGTTTGATCGTATGACTGATGTACTATAATGTATGAGGGATTTACAATTTATGTCAACATACTGTTCAGGAAATTAAGATTTTAAATACGCCTAGATGATTATTATGCATTAAACATTACAGGGAATGAGGGTCTGAGTACCAAATTTCTGTGGTGTTTATTTTTCTAATAAAATGATTTGAATGGGATATTTATCTAAGAAATATAGCTTTAGCTGCTAGCTAGCTCCTTCTAGCCCATCTTTTTTTTCTTCTCTTCTCTGTCGGTAAGTGATTTTGTATAAGGATGGGTTAATCACTCCCCCGAAAGTTGTACGAGATTTGAATTTAAGCGATAGGATTTCAACGAGAGTGCTTATGAAACAGTATTTCGAATAAAAATATTTACAAGAAGAAATTTATGTAGTTTTAGTGTGGGGGACCCCCTTGGATATTTTATGTGAGAGTATCAAATCATGAAATAGCAGTTAATAATCAAATATTGCTCCAAGAATCAATATTGACATGCATCCCCTTTTTCCAGTAAGGGAAGATCTGAGATCTGGACGAGATCTCTGGATAACAACAAATGACAAAAACAGGGAAAACCTGAGCTCTCCGCCGGAATGAGATTTCTGGATTGATCCAGCAGCAAAGATAATCAGGAGATCTCAACATTACTAAAACAAAGAACATAATATCTATACAATACAGGGGAAATGTAACTGAAGACTATACACATGCTTTTGCATCATTGTTGCTCCCTGTATAAATAGTAATGACTTGTGATAACTGAAAAAATGCTCATGCCATCATCAAAAACACAAGTGGAAGCGGTTACAGTAAACTGAATTACATGTTCAGGTAACCGAACCTGCATGTCGGTCAAACCACACAGCAAATTCTGACTGGCCTCTTAGAACACAGAAAACTAGCACAGATCTCATTCTCAATTGTGTAGAAGTCCTCAAATCATAATCACGTGTGGGGAACAACATCTTTCAACATAAAAGCCAGTCACAGTACAAAGGATGAGTATAGGAGCCGCACCTTGACCATAAGGCATTTTTAGGTGTTATTATAAAGCTTGAAGCAACATTGAATCTTGACTCATCATTATTAGACTTTAATATCTTTTTTATTTTATCTTATCTAGGTTAGAAAAGAATGAATTATCGAAAATATTTACACCAATATGAAATCGTGTTTGTGTCCAATTTCTCCTATCTCTTCTTTCATCTTTTTACTGGTAAAAAAACAAATAATAAGTTCAGATTTGATAATTGTAAGTGTAGAAATATGTTATGTGGTTAAACTTGTTGTGAAGAAGAACAGACATCAGAAACATCAGTTCTAGCTATTTGTTACAAATTAATGTTTTAAATGATAACTTTATTTTAAGGGGGTTTGCTGTCATTGTTATATGGATAATTTACAAACATTAACTAATACATATTAACTACATATTGCATTATTTCTGAAATGTTTTAGAGAAAGGCTTAAAATAATGTCTTAAATTCATGGAGACAACATGTGAAGATTTTTATGGATTTAAATTTGACTGTCCGTCCTCACATAGCTCACTAAAGTCTTATTTAATAAAGATTTTTAGAATTTTTGTTTTATTGCAACCATGCTTTATCAAGGGGAAATCATTATGCTGAAGAATCACTATTTCCTATAAAAACATGGAAACAAGAAAATCTCTTTTGATTGTAAAATCTTTATACCTAGTTTGCACAGAGTTTGAATACAAGTATATTGTCTGCAACATTTAAAAATAAATACATATTTTGATTTGTATTTTCCGACTGATGATATTGTCTGAACTTAAGTGATTCCTAAGTCTTTTTTTTTTAATTTTAGATGTGATGAATTATTTATTGAAAATGAATCCTGTTAAAAACTATACTTAGATACAATATTGGAGTAAAACAACTACTCTCAAATTTATGTTGAGAGTGTGTGGAAAGAAGCATCAAAATGTTTAAATGTGGAAGTGGATTATTTTCTTTTCGGAAAAGATGGCGACCAGCCCATACAGACTATATAGACAAAAGTCACTGTAATCTTTCTATAGTTCCAGATGATGAGCTTCGCCATGAAAGACACTTAGAAGAGTTGTTACTAGAGGCAAATCAAATTAGAGAACTGCCACGGGTAATTGATTTTTTCATTATTTTTGTTGAACAGTTATTTTTAAGCTTGATTGCATGTCTCATCCTGGATGATCCTGATGTAGTAATAATATGATTATCTAAATACATAAAAATATGAAAGAGTTACAAGAAAGAAGAGTAGTTACAATTGGAAGTACCGCAAAATAGCATGATACCGCAAAATGTACCAAGTCAGATTTGATTTCACCAATATGACTAGGACACTTAGTTCACTTCATTTTGGGTGTAATACAGATAGTTCTCTAACATTTATAAAGATTAAAAGTAAATCTAAGTTAATTCTTAAAAAAATCAGGTGGTTTGTCTTAAAATTTAGTAGCCAATACTAAACTCCTGTACTAATATTTGAGGTACCTACCATGTTCATGTTCATTCTGTGCTGTAATAGGTCATAACTGAAAAAACTAACTAAATTATTTTTCAAATGATAGAATATCTAAAAAGGACCACATATACATACCAGTATTTGACAATTTGAGCAGTTTACAAGAATGGATACATTTTTCACTAATTTTTCAATATTTTGCCTAGGTCAGCACTTTTTTGTGATGACCTCATTATAAATGTATAGAAAAACCTGCCAAGTGCCTCCCTCCCTCAAACCTTTAAAAATCATGCAATTTGGTTGAGACTTCGTGAAGTTATAGTCCTTGATAAAAGAAAATGATTTTTGGTCCATTATTTTGCTGACGTCATTATATCTATACAGTAAAAAATGTCATGTGCCACTAGCTCCAAATTTCATAAAAAAACAACTGTGAATATTCTCGCCAAAAACCCTTATCCCCCCCCACTATTTCAGATTCTTATTTCTTCCCTTTTTTTAACCCATAAATATGCGTTCTTCGCAACCGACCCCCCATGGAATCCGGCTGCTAGCCCCAGCACACCCTTATTGCTGTTACATATAGTGTATGTGTTACAGTGTTAAGTGTCTCTGTGCCTCTGTATGTCTTATGTTTTAACTGTATCAGACTATAAATCATTTAGAAGAATATTAATATTGATAGATGCAAATAGAAAGAAACAGGAAACATTTCCAAATCATTTAGTAAGTAGGGGAATATTGATTCATTCAAAAAAAAAAAAAAAATTGGTAGCAGACCTTATTTCTTCCCTGTTTTTCAAAATAACAGGGAAGGTCCTTATTCTGCCAGAATATTTTCGGATGTAAAAAACTGGTGGAGATCTTTCTCATAACACCATAAACACATCTTGAAAAGAATAGCCTCATATCACTATATGAATAAAAGATAACAGGTGTTTAGTTTTTAATTAAAATGTATTGAAAATATAGGGAAATCGGTTCCTACCCATGACAAAAGTCCTCTAACTTCCGACAGTGGGTCCATGCCTCTCAATAAAGAGGCGGATGATCACTCTGCAGCGCCTCATCACTCCCCTGAAATCAATTGAGGAGAGTAATTTTAAACAAAAATAGCTCACCTCAAATTGGCATTTTATAGGGGATTTATGGAGTTTTTGAAAGAGTGCACCTAATGGTGCACCTAGAGTGATTAATAGCTCCCCTGCACAAAACCTTATTGAGAGGTCTGGGGGTCCAATTGACCTATAACCTTGCAAAAAGATGTTAAACTAAATAAAACTAAAAGTCTGAAAAGGATGAGGTGTAATCTTTTTCCATTTTCGAGTAATTGAACAAAAACCATAGGGGGAGCGGAATCCGCCAGTTAACTTCGGTTTTAATATGGAGATATGATGAAGATATAACACATTTTGCTAAGTTTGCGCAATGCAAGGAGTGACATCATCAAATCTCCCAGACTTGGATGCAAAACTGGAGGAAATGGTAAAAAAATGAAATTGCTCTACTGACCTGACAACCTGACATGATGACATCACTTTATGTCGTCAGTAGTATGAGACGACATCCATCAGTTGACCATGGATTTTATTTTTTTTCCTGCTGAACAGTTGGGGAAAGAGAATTCTTGTAACCTTGGGTGCAACTCCCTTCCCATTGATATGTAAACCATAAAGATGTAGCTGGGAAAACAAAGGTGCTAGATGCTAAAGAGCTTGATTCATGACAAAACAGCCTGACAAGTTATTCATATTTATTATAGTAAAATTGAATTAAGAGGAAGTATTGTATTGTATTGTATTGTATTTTATTTTCCCAGCAAAAACAATTTACAATTAAATAACTAAATAATTAAATAACGCTAAATAAGTAAATATATGACTTTTTTTCAAATTGTTGCAAAAAATGTCAGATTTTTCTCAAAAAAGTCAGCTTTTTGCTTTTTATTTTTTTTCCTAGACCCAAGGACACCATGAGAAAAAAGTGGAAAGTGAGGAAGAAATCTAAGAAAAGTAACTCACTTGGGCATGTTTTAATTGCCTGTTTCCCTTGTGCTGGTTTGTTTAACTCCTGGAAGACTTTAGGTCACTTTTTGAGATTGTTCTATGGCTCAAATATCTAGTTTGAGATAAGATTTTTTCCGCTAGGTCAGATTTTGTAAAAAAAAATGGTCAGATTTTAGTCAGATTTTTTGAGAAAAATGGTCAGATTTTGGGTCAGATTTTCCTAATTTTGTGGTCAGATTAATAATTGGAGACACTGCCCCTGCTGCCCTGTTAGTCCTTGGCTGATCATGAAATTTTTCTGAATATTGAGATGAAAGCAGGCATGAGTCAATTGGATTCCCATCATTTACTTTTTTTTTATGCTCCTAATGTTGACTCTTACACAGATTTCATACCATTGAAAGTCAATCATATTATGGGGTTGTAATGTATGTATGTAATTTCTATTGAGAGAAAAAAGAAAAGATCCTCTTGCTTGTAGTTCATCATGTCAAGTGTTTTTTGATTATTTTTCTTGCTTTTTAAACAGTCCATGACTTACAACTAGAAAGTATTCACACTTTTAAAACCAAGTTCTCTATTTTTGATTTCTTTTCTTTTTTTTCTTTAGTGAGTATAATCTTATCAATAAAAATTATTGATAGCAATTGATCATTTATTTATGATTTATTTCAATATTCATACAAGTAGTCTATGAATTAATATAAATAATTAAGAAAAACTTATTTTGATAAAAACTTATTGATATTTGTTCTTTGAGAAATATTAGAGGATTTTATTTTTGTGTAGTTCAGATGGGAGTTGTGGAGGGGAGGTTGTGGAGTTGTGGAGTTGTGTGAGGTTTCTGTTTTTATCATTTTTTACTTTTGGGGGATTTTTTGTTTTGAAAATTTAGTGAGCGAATAAGATTTCAGGCTGCAATAAGCTGATGCTCAACACATTTTAGAGTTCAGTTTTGCTAGGTTAGCTGCCTGTTATTTCTCACTTTTTCTGGGTTGAGGGGAGAAAAGTCTTTTAAAACATTAAGAATTATCTTGCAGGATGTTAGTTTTGCTAGCTGTTTCATGTGAAAGTTGCCTTGGTAATTAGTATTACATGCAGCAACAGGAACTCATTAACATGAAATATTTCAATAGTAAACAAACCATTATTTATTTTGATTTATTAAGAATATTGTATTCTGATATATTCAAGAACTTGGTACATGGGATAAGGGAATTTCCAGTAATAAAGAAGGAAGTATTAATCTTAAGTTTTAATGATGTTGAAGGATAATTAATCGACCAGGGGACATTATATGATTTTGGCAGTTGTCAGGCTGGACTTGTTAGTAAGGTCCCCAATCATGCAGTCAAAATATGTCAATGAATGTCTAAAAATATCCAAAAAAGTTGATACTTGTTGGTGTGGGGGATCTTGTAAGTATTACAAGTTAGAATCTCTTAGGAATTGAATATTTACTTAAAAAACTCATAACTCCTCCCTACAGTTTTTTTATTATTGTTTCCGCTACATTTCTAATTTCCATGTTTTATATATTGTTACACCCCTTGGGATGATTTATAAATATGAAATAAGATATAACAAAAATAAAAAGTAATAATTAAAACAGATCTGATGAAAACACAAGCTTCTCTAGTTCAAGTACTGTATGTTACAAGAAACTTACCATTGTCAGCAGTGTGTTCCTTGCAAAAAAATGCAAAAAAACTTCACTGTGTGCCAAGAAAGCCAAATATTGGAAAAGATTCAATATTTCTGTGACCAATTATAGCTGGAGTGGTTGAGGCGAGGGCTCTTTAGAAGCCTAATTTCATACTTTTTACGATGGTATAGAAAAAGTTTTTTTTTTAAATTTTGGGGGTCTGGACCCAAATAACCATATTTGGGCATTTGAGCCAAAAATCTCATTTTCAGTTTTCTCTGTGAAAAATTAGCTTCTATATATAATTCAGGACTCTTTAGAAGTGGGATTATATGCTTTTGATAATAAAGTGAAGAAAAATCATTGGTTTTTATTTTTAGGGTATCTTGGCCCAAATTACCATATTTGGGCCTATGGCCCCAAAATCATGTTTTTAAGTTGTTTTCAGTAACAAATTAACTTCTAAATATAATCAAGGGCTCTTTAGAAGTGGGATTATATGTGAATGATGATAAAGAAAAAAATCAAAAGCTTTTAATTTTTTGGGGGCCTGGGCCTGTGCCAGAATTACCATTATTTGGGCTTCCGGGCCCATTTTGACCCAAAATCACGTTTTTAGTCGTATTTTATTGAAAAAATCAACTTTTGACAACGTTTGAGGGCTCTCTAGAAGCGAAACTTTTCAGGTAATCTGGGCCCAAATTGACATATGTGGTCTTCCTGGACCATATTGGCTCAAAATCACATTTTTGATCAGATCTTAATGAAAACTCCTGAAAACTCCTGAAAACGTTTGAGGTCTTTTTAGAAGTGGAATTTTGATAATACAATAAGAAAAAGCGAAAATAATTTTTTTTCTAGGGGTCTAGACTCAAATTACCATATTATGATAATTCAAATGGTGTATATTATCACCCTTAAAACCATTTTTGGAGGATTTTGGAGGATTTTTGAATTTCATTTTTGAAAATTAGAATTATAGTATTGATACACTTGATTTTATAGTATACTCAAACATTGAACACCACTTTCGGTAAAAGGTTGGGGCTCAAAACCTATTTCAAGTGGTTTAGTAGAGGGTAACATACAATAAATACCATACTCAACCCCCATTGTCCAAACACAAGATTTCTATTTTTCACTAAATAAAGGCTATTTGTACGTAAAAATCGAATTTCTCTGATAACCTTGCAAAATTATTCAAGTGGTCAACCTTGGCCAGCCATAACTTTTTTTGGATGAAGCTTTTTAGTTGTATTTTTTGCAAATGTAGATATATCCTGTATTTTTTGAAACATCATTATTACTAAGGTCAATTAAAAGTACCAGTTTTTTCAACCTCTGGGCTGTTAGTAGAATTTGATTGATTCATTGATTCCAGGGGCAGGTGATAGTCTATGGAACATATGTGGCCAAATCACTCTAGATCTGTGGGGTGTAGAGGTGAAAAATGATGAATCACACTAGGATGGTGGTATTTCTAGGTTATTGCTCAAGGAATTAGCTCTTCTCATGAAATAAGACTTTTTTTTTGGAATTTCATAAAGCTTTGAGCTTATTCAGGTCCATAAATCCTTTTCTCTCATTATTTTTTTTATTATTTGATTCAATAAGCGGTGGTGCCAAAAACGCTGCAAAAATAGATCCCCCTGACCCAACCTTGTCATTTCTCATCGTTCCTCGTCTTTTCTCACCGGACAAGATTTGACAAGAAATGACGAGATTTGACAAGAAATGACGAGAAATGATGAGATTTGACGAATGACAAGATTTGACGAGAAATTGCGAGATTTGACGAGAAATTGCGAGATTTGACGAGAAATGACAATATTTGACAATATTTGACAATATTTGACAATATTTTCACGAGAAAAGACTAGATTTGACGAGAAATTACAAGAAATTGCGAGATTTGACGAAATTTTACAAGATTTTACAAGAAATCACTTTTTTTTGGTTCTTCCCCAACGCTGTGGTTTTGCCCCCACTCAGGCACCTTATTTTCGCCCAGGAGCTTTTTACTTCCCCACTTATTCTAGAAAGATGTTTTATTCCATCAAATCTGGTCAAACCACTATAAACCAGATAGAACACCATAACATTAAGCTAGCTCACAACCCACAGCCTTCTGAATTCATCCCTTTTTGTATTAATTACTTCTTTATTTGGGACAAAACACATGTGGGGCAGAAAGACAAAACTTTGTAGTACTCAGTACATTACGTATTTCTATTTTGATATTTGTTATCCTTATTGTGAGTTGTTGAATGGCTTTTATGTTGAAGCTGTTGATTATTTTTAACTCACCATAATCTAATTCTAATAATAAGTGACTTCAAGTAGTCATTTCTTATGATATAGCATTTTCTTCTTGACTAGTGGTTGTGCCCTTCCATTAACATACCTTTTTCTCCACTCCCAATTACTCTTTCTATTACAATAATTTGTATCAGAACACGGTCTGAGTGACTTTTGAAAAATTCTTAGGCACATCTTCATTGTGAAACTTAAAGAAGAGAGCAAAATCTTTCATTCTTGTATAAACGCTGCTTGTTATGATAAGATTAAATCTTAAGTTTGGTGAAAATCCAGAAATAAAACACAGAGAAAATGGCCCTTAACCCTATTTGGACTGGGGGGGTGGCAGATTCTGCTCCCTCCTGTTTTTTTTCTAAATAACTCAAGAAACTGCAAGGAAGGAAAAAGAATACACACTTTTGTTTTCTGACTTTAAGTTTTAAGTCAGTTGGACCCCCCTGCATGAAGTTAGAGGACTTTGGTAAAGGGGTAGGTACGAATTTTCCTTTATTTTCAATACATTTTATTCAAAAACAAAATACTAGCTTATCTTTTGTTTGGATAATGATATGATGAAAATCTTTTCAGGATTGATTTGTGGTGGTATGAGAAACATCTCCACCAGTTTTTTTGCAATGGAGCTAGTGGCGGTGGATGTCATACTTTGGCACTTGACAGGGTTTTCCAACATTTTCCTTATGACGTCAGCAAAATATTTGACCAAGGGGTACTTTTTTAATTTTTCTGGTAGATCTTATAAAGGACTAACTCTACCACGTTTTAGCTTTATTGCTTCAATTTTAAAGGGGGGGGGGGCGGAATTTGTCCCCTGCCAGTTATTCAAAAAAATTTAATACATGACAGCTATTTTATATTGGACTTGAAGTCCAAAAGGCTATTGATGATTTACATGCATATGTAAAAATCGCTTCTTTCCTTTACAAATTGCTTATGACACAATTTAGTAGAATCCTAAGAATATTTGAGCGTACCACACAATAGATATGTGTGGATGCTTCTATTCATTGGACAGCAATAAAAAGAAAGATAATTGATATGCAAAGCAAAGCAACCATGGGGTAGCCAATTTTGAAGTACTTAATTTCAGTTGGGGGTTGAGAAATTTTGAAATGCAGGTGGGGATGAAAAATCAAAAACCCACCTACATTTCTAAAATCATACACTGTTTTCTTATCAATTCCAAATAGTAAAGATATTCGTCGCTTAGCGCCACTTGATATATAGAATTAATGAAATATCAGTATAAAGTGCAGTATTTCATTAACACTTTCTTAAAAAAAGTTGATTAAAAGTTTATTGTATGAGTGTTTTTCTCTATTGCCTTGTTAGAAAATTAGATGAGAGTGAAAAATAAATCAAATTTGAGCTGAGGTTGGATTTCTAGGCGGGGTGGGCCTCTTGAATTTCAGGTGTGGGTTATCTCTCTACTAGGTGGGAATGAAAATACCCCAGTCTGAACTATGACAGACTGGTATATCAATTCTGTTTCTAGTGTTTAATTTTTGTTATAAAACTTTCTTCCTATGGCACCATACATTCTGATATAAAGATATCAAGATATTTTCATGAAGGAAGCATTTTTTTATATTAAAAATTGTTAAGATGTTTACAAAACTTTTGATGCTTAAGTGTACAAATAGCGTTTGTAACCTGATCTTATTTTGATGACATAAACAGGCCCTATATAATTATGCAATTTTTTAAGACTTTTTCGAGAAACTAATGCATGTACTACTATATATCTGTTCCGTAGACTCTTTTTCATGTCTCTCAATTTTATACCATTAGAGGCCTATTTTCAATTCTTTATAAAATATCAAAACTCA
>JAUKPT010004725.1:0-10910 GCA_032273505.1 Nanomia bijuga
TATATATATAACAATTTTCAAGGTCAAATACATAAAGTTCAACATAAAATGTTGGTTTGTAGCTAGATCATTATTGTCTGAAGGTGACATAGAATTAAAATGGATGATGTTACAAAATCGTCAACACAAAAAATAACCGACCTTCAGGATAACGTGAAAGCATTAGCTGATTTATTCCAAGAAATAAAGAACGAGCAATATGAAGCCGTTTTCAAACTCACCACCGGCATCGAGACGTTTGAACGTGGCGTCAACGAGGCATCTGGGAATTGCATTGCCTCCCTTGAGACTGAAAACGAAGAACTAAAAAGAACGTTGAGATTTTTAAAAAGTCGGGAAATTTCGACGCAGTTGACATTACCGACGCCACCGATACACATTGAATATGCGCCACGGCTACAAGACGGTTGTGGAAACTATCCACAAATACAAAAACTGCTGAGTCGGCGGAATTATAGTTATTGTTGTTACGAGAATATTCGGAATGCATACGAAGATGATTGTACATCGTCAAAATTACCGACAATTTCATCGAGAAATTCATCAAGAAGAACCCCGTCAACGTATGAATAGAATTTATAATTCGAGCTTATTTGTGAAAATTGCTCTTATACAGTGAAATTATAGATACATGATGCCAAGGAAGAGTTTAATCAAACAATCTGAATGGGATGTCGTGATAAATGGAATTAGGTTGTATATTTAATGGGAAGAAAAAACTGAGCGCTTCTTAAACCAATGTTTTGAGTATGACTCATGGTTAAGTCGGGTGAGAGCTGGCAGTTTTTATAACTTACATTTATAGTAAAGCTTCATAGCCAGCAGCATTTACTGTATCTTTATGATCGTATTTAGCGAAATGTTTTGGACGTCCATTTATACAAAAAATATCATTAACTCCAGTTTTGATACTGGAGACCAACGCCCAAATAACCCCCAATCCCAACTTGAAAAGAAATGAAAAGAATTGTAAAATCCCACATGAAGATGAGGAAAATATCTTTGGAATGTATGCTGGGGTGGGTGAGTGGGTGTCAAATAACTTCAAACGGGAAAACTTCCATGTAATCTGGCTATCTAATTTTATATAGTACTCCAAATCCTTTTATTTATCATATTTCATCAAGTGTACGCCATTTTTGAAGATAAAAAGTCAAAATAACCATAAAACTAACAAATTGCTTGAGTTAATTCCATGTGCAACCGGGAGGTCCCTGCAGCATTCGAATTCTTGCTCGATGTCAATTCTTATAATTTAAATTGAATTTATATACACATAACTTCTATCGATTTAGTGCAAAAACAACTAACATATAAATGTATGGGAAAAGAAGGGAAAAAATGCTAGGAAGGGTGGTTTTCTGCTAAAAAAAGGCTGAAAAAAAAGTCCGTCGGAGGTTGGTGTTTTAAAATTAAGAGGAAAAAATCTCCAAAGTTGGAGATGGTGGATAGGTGTTTCTTTCCCTGCTTAAGAAAAATTCAGCATCCAAGAATTATTTTTTCCTGCTTACCCCCAGAAAATCTTTTTACAAAACAATAAAACCGATCTCAGTAGATTTGCGTCAATTGATCGATGAAACAAAAATAGTCAAAGTTATCCTAGAACTAATTTCATTGTTCCTTTTCAAAAGAGTATTAAAATTGATATTTTTCTCTATGAATATCTTCATTGAATGCAATCAAATGATCCTATTTTTATCCTTAAAGTATCATGAATTAACATGATACTCAATAAACTTAATTCATTTCGAAAGTAAATTTTCAAATCTCTCTAAATGGAGTTTTGAAGATTAATCATTTGAAATAATCGAATTTTATAAACAGCTAATGCTTGCTGATATTTTTGGTTTATTTCATTTATGTTGTTTCGAAAAAGACTACTCACTTAAAAACTAATGAAAACAGTAATTAACCTGATTATTTTTTTATTATAAAAGTGGACCAATGGAAAACAGCTTTATAAACGTCGCATATCATTAGAGTGTTTAACCCTATTTTTAATAGGCTTTTTTCATACGTCGATTAATGGTTTAATGGTTTTCCTTTATAATAACCCAATTACTCTGAAATGCTGATGGAAGACTCACGTAATTAGCCTATTCTTGTTATTTCCCTGATTTTCGCTAATCTTAGGTCCTTAACTGCAGGTATTCTATAATCATTGATGTAAATATATCAAAGAGACCCGTCGACACAGATAAAGCATTATGTTTTAGATGTTTTAGATGCCTCAAAATTGCTTCAAAACCCACAAATATAGAGGATGTGCGCCTCGATTAGTACTTGTATTTGATACCTAAATAATTTTCTAAATCAGTACAACTAAATAGAAAAATAGATAATTGCATGCTCTGGTGCATGAAATTAATGACTTCTTTCACTTATGTAGATATCATGTTTTGTCGTTGCTGTTGATACATTTTTTTATCACAGGGCGAAATATACAGGGTGTGCACTTCATAGTGTTGGTTTTTTAGTTTAAGAGTAAAAATGTTTAATGGGTGATGAAATGTTGATGGGTGTTATGTTTATATTCTGATGCTTTTTACCAAGATATTTGAGCATCTTTGATGTGTTCTAAGAAGAATTTAAAACATACATTTCCATCATTTCTTGCCTTTTCGTGACTGCACAGGTCATGATTTAAGAGATAAGTTATGAAAAGTGGAGTAAACATTACTATCTAGTTATTACATAATACAAATAATCAAGATTTTAATGACGAAGTTGCTTAATCAATAGATTACATTGATATCTAAACATGAATAACTTCTGATCATTTGCTCAAAACATAGCAAACAATAACATTTTTCTCACCTACTCCTCATTTCTGATCCATTTGACACTTTTGAAAAATGGCTCTACCTACAGAATGCCCTTTTTACAATAAATCAATCAAAGAACTTACAAAAACACCCAAAACTAGTTGTTAGAATTATCACTCCAAGATTGTTAACGTACCAGTATGTTAGGTTCAAAGATTTAAAATTGTAATATAATTAATGACTAAGATCTACCGGTCAAAAATAGCACTTATCGTGATTTACTCACCTCTGGCGTGGATATTGCTGGTCCTTACTACATGCCACAGTTAGTTTTGTCGCGCTTCAATTTTTCTTTCTCAAGAAAATTCAATTAATCTGAACCTACATTTTGGGGTGCTTAGACCGGAACTCTGTAGCGCAATGAGCAAATCGCCTTTTCATAGCTTAATCATTTATTATGAAAATATCAATAATTTACTCGAAGTCTTACATTCGGAAGCACATTTAATGCAGTCAGTTTGTTCAGGGGAAAATTAAAAAAAGGTAAATCTATATTTTGGGGTGCATACCAAAAAAGGTAGCTGACTTTAAAGCTAACTTCCATCATTCTTAAAATGAAATAGATGGCCAGAAAAGTCTTTACAATCATGTATTTTTAGTTTACAAACCTCATCGAGATAGAAAATAATTTTACCCTGCCTGGGAGCAGATAAAAGATCTTACCTGCTTTTTGGGGTGCACAAGCTGTACCCACATTGGCTAGAAAATTTACCATTTTAATGATATTTTAAGTAAACGGTACTCGGAGAAACATTTTGATTGCATAATTTGTATGTTCACACCCGGACTGCATCTTTGCAAC
Organism: Nanomia bijuga; assembly: GCA_032273505.1. Classification (NCBI taxonomy): domain Eukaryota; kingdom Metazoa; phylum Cnidaria; class Hydrozoa; order Siphonophorae; family Agalmatidae; genus Nanomia; species Nanomia bijuga. The sequence continues at coordinate 3,628 of JAUKPT010004725.1, forward strand.
TAGCTATCGTAAAAATACGTTTTTAGTGAACTTTAAGTGAATCTAATTGGGGTTGCTTGAAACTATTGATATTCATGCATCGTATTATCCTAAAAACTTTCATTCCTTCATCATATGGTGCAACTCACAGCCCAACAATGTTTCTTCGTTGGATTTCTACAAGGAGTTACAGTGAAGTAAAGAGGTTATTTCAAATACGTTTTCTTGAGCGATATCTTCCCACCAAGATGGCAATATAGAAAAATTGTGAAACATTGCGAATTTCATGGCTTAACAGTAATGGGCAATTCTGGGGAGACGATGTACAACACGCTCGGACGAAAATATCAACAGTGTGCGGGATGGATATTCGTGCTTATCTGTTTCAGAACTAGTCGGAACAGGTTAGGTATGTCATAAAGTACCTTCTTGCGAATTACCGCGAAAGATTTAAAGTGGCAGCTATACAAATAAGGGTACGACATAAACTTAAGCCCCCAATTTTGACCGTGAGAGTGTGAATTAATCGGGGATCTGAGTAAGAGTTCGTAGGAAAATTGATGTGCGCGTTGATTCTAAGTTCTCCAAGTTCTTCGTTCAGAATTTCCGAAAACTTCAACCTTACATCACCCTGATCTACTTTTTCCCTACTTTCATTTGCTGAATAAATCAACCAAATCGGTTAAAAATTGACGCTGTTATCGCATAAAGTTACAAAATTGTTCACACGTTTTAAAATAGACTATAATACTATCTTTGCACCGCCAAAAGCATTTTTGAAAATAACTATTTCTTTGCACTGTTTTTCTCACTTAAAGTGAAACCGAAAGTAATTCATATTTCCCCAAATAATTGACAATTTTTTCCTCGATTCATTTATTTTGATCTAGTATCTGATGACAATGTGTCCTGAAAATTTCAGAACCACTAAATACCGGGAAGGTACTTTCCGTGAAAAGACCTGCACGATGTCTAGGCCTATTAGTAAAGAACGCCATGGTACGAACTGATTTTTGAAAAGATATGCCAAAAACGATTTTCGGGGCCAGGGAAGGGGATCGAATAACACTGTCAACGCACCTGGAACTAGTTTCTCGAGGCTCAAAATTTGTATAGATATATTTTTCATACAATAAAAATTAATGGTGGATTTCACTGTTGCCAACCTGGCCTTTTTGGCCTTTTTGGGGCACCCTGGGGTCAAATGGAGGACAAAAGGATAACCAATTGCCCATATGGCTACAACTTCCGAGAAAAAGCTTAAAATTTGCATATAGATATTTTTTATACTGGAAATTCAATGGCGGAATTCATAGTTTCCAACTTTTTGACTGATGATGTAAATTTTGTCCCTTTCAGTCATCATTTGTATCTAAATGAATCTTTTACCTTTTAGCTTTTACACTGTTTGCCCAAAATCATTTTAGTATAGTATAGTATACTCAAATATTTAAAAGGTAGAAAAAATGAATACCTCCATTGATTCTTATATATGATAAAATGTATCTTCGATGATTTTTAGCGTTTAGTTGCTATTTGTAGACATTAACAATTCTATACCCTTTTGAACTCCATTTGATCCCTAGGGTGCTCGAAATAATCGTCGAGGCGAGCAAAAGCGAATTTCGCCATTAAATTTCCCTTCATAAAAAATGTATAAATCCAAATGTTAAGCTTTTACTATCTATTTATAGTCAGGAAGGCAAATATTTACGCTTTTGATCCCTATTTGTCACCTGGGGTGTCCTAAAAAGGTTAATAAATCAAATCAATTCGACAATAAATTTGACCGATGAAATTCTCTTATAAAGAAACGTAGCTATGCTAAGTTTTTACTCGCAATTTGTAGCCATATGAGCAATTTGTTACCCTTTTGTCCCCCTTGGGTGCCCCAAAAAGGCCAACAGAGACATTCAGTATTAAATTTCATTGTATGAAAAATATATCTATACAATTTTGAGCCTCAAGAAACTAGTTCCAGGTGCATTAATAGTGTTTACCCTTATTCGATCCCCATTTTGACCCCCTTTCCTGGCCTTAAAAAGCGTTTTTGGCATATATTTTCAAAAATCGGTTCGTACCAATAAATTCAGCACCCAAATATTGATCAGAAACAGTGGAAAAGTAAAACAATACCCTAATGAACAGGATAGTATGTCCGATTATGAGGCAAATTTTTTGATTTTGATGTTTCCAAAGATTGATGACAACATCAAACATTTAACCGTCCATAGAAAACTACATATCGTTTTTCAGACCCAAGTTTATATATGAAAAATGATCAGTCCTATCGATTGGTGCTATTCATTTTAACTTTCGACAAAATTTTATTTTTAACATATAATATTGGATTGGGGATGGGGATGGGTACACCCCTAGGGTCAAATTCTCCCTTGCTGACAGGGTAGGGAATTATTACAAAATAATTTATTACAGCTGAGACATGTATCTTTCGATTTTTACATAGAAACTTCGCGCACACCAATTTTCCTACGAACTCTTACTCAGATCTAGGATTAAATTGCTCCGCTGAAAATCTTGGGACGTCATATTCGAAAATTGCTGGCAAATAGTTAGTATATCATTTTAAAGTTATAATAAAACTTGTTGTGTTCCATTTTTTGTTTTGGTTTTCACTAACCTTTTCTTTAATTAGACTCGGCTTTCCTTAAAGCCTTCCACTGCTTGAACGGTATGATATAATAACATTTACATTTACAACTTACGTTACTTTGCGATTTTTTTTGATGAGTGCTCAGCAATTTCAGAAATACTTTTGACAATGAATTTCATCTATTCTTCAATTATATTGAATACATGGATTACTTTATATGATACCAAAGGGACCTTTTAAGTGCAATTATATACAGCAGCATTAAGCTTAAAGGAGGCCCAGATTGAAATGTTATTCAGTTTTGTTTTGTCACAGTGAACACAAAGTGCTTCGAAGTGGAAGACAGTACAAATATAGCTGGTAGTACGCATCCGAAGAGGAAATGAGTAAAGGGAAAATTTAAAAAAAGTTATCATATTTTTTAAATAAAAATGTCTGTTGAGCATTTACCCCCTCCTCCACTCTCTACTAAACAGACAACCATGATTATGATTGCAACAACATCATTTAAATTTTCATATTTTTCACATGTAATTATTTTTTGAGCTAAAACATATCTTAATATTTGAAATAATTCTTTTCTCTCTTTTTATGCGTACTAATAGAGGCGAATATGTATGAATGCCGGCGACCTAGCATTCATGTGAAAAACTCATAAAATTAAGACAATAAAAAATAATTTTTCATGTCTGATCTTAATTTTGGTATTAAAAAGAAATTTAAAACAAGTTTTCAAGATAGAAAATTTTAACTTTCTTTTGAAAACGTACCAATCGATGCAAGCCACCTTCAACACCCCCTAAAATCTTTTTGGATGGTTGAATCGACCCAATTTGTTCAAGAAATGTGTAAATCTAAATTTCATGCGAATAGCAATTTTAATTGAAGACACCGTTTAACGAAATTACAAACTCTTAGGGTTACGCAAACAGGCGATAAGATGCGTGAGTTCAAATATATTTTTGGAATCACCTTTTGATAAGCCCCTTTCGACAACTAAACGCGATAAAGAAATAATTTCTGTCGAGGGTAGGTCCACTTTTTCCAATATTTTCAATACATTTAAAAAAAAACAGTCATCTTTTGTTTGGAAAATGTTGTGATTCTGATTTCTTAAGGTACAACTCGATAAGCACATAGGTCCTTTAGACGGGTAGATACGCTTATTCATAGACCTTATTAGGACCCCTGCTTATTGATTTTTATATGTAGATGATACGATATTTTCATGAAGTGTTAGAATTTGTTGATATCATTTTGATATTGAAAGAAAATTGTGTTGAATATTGAAATGCTGTTTTGCAAATATCTAATGCAGATATTAAAACTTACTCAAACTCCAAAAAGAGCTACCGTGTGATTCTTAAGTTTTCAAATTCATATGTACATATTTCCGTCCCCTCCATTATTTTGAACCTTTTCTATCAAAACCTTGGTATAATGAGCTTCTGACAAAGTGTCCTTTCATAAGTGCGAATCAACCTTAACCGGCATAGTCATGTAAATTATAATTTTACTGTCACGACTAAAAAAAATTGAATAGAGCTGGATTTTGATCAGTTTAACGTAAGGAAAGGAATTTGAATTTAAGAAAAAGCGTCCTGTCAAAATGACAAACGAGCAAACAGAACCTAAAGACTGTTGGAAACAGTTTTATTTACTATCCACTTCAAATTCATTTCAGGTCGAAGCTTATCCCCCTTAATGGTGCAACTTAAAAAAAGACTATAACGTACCTGATCAAAAATTGTTGAATTCTGAAAAAATCGGAATTAAGGATGAAATACATTCTCAGTTCAGGAATTCGTCCAAAATGAGAGGAACAACTAAATGTCCCACAAAATTTCTTTTATCGAACGTGCGTAAACGTCACAAGTTAAATCTCAAATACATGACGATGTTTTATAGCAATTATATCGACCAAACTACTTTTACCACAGAGACATAATACTTCCTTAAAAACAGTGCTAAAGAAAATATCAATTTTGATAGCAATAATAGCTTGTTTTATATCTTGGTTTCGGTAAGCAATGCTTTGAAATAGTCATCATATTCATCTTTGCTATCTGTCAGATGAACATTTCCGTAGCCCTGACTCCTATCCGAAATGAAATGCCATTTTACTTTATAGAACGTACTTTACTGCTGGATTACTACTCAATCATTATTTTGGCAAAGCATACAAAACATAACAAAAGAAGGGAGATTTATGAATAGATCTCGAGACATAGTGAGTTATTTACCTAAAAACCTACACTTTTTATTGAAACTTAAGTACAATCCAAAAGTCTTGGCACTAACCCTGTATAATATACTTAATAACTTTATCATTTTTCAACCGATTACCCTAATATTTGGTTAGGTAAGTTCTTTATAGAAAATTACATTATTCTTGTGTTCTCGTGAAGAAAGCGATTAATAAAAAATGAATAAAAAGAAGATGAAAAATTGCAACACCGAAATAATGGGTTTTATGATGTGAGAGCTCAAGACGTAAGTGTATTTACGTTTAACCACACACTTTCGATCGAAACTAGACCAACAATTCCAGCCTACACGAAATGAGAAGTATGCTAGGTGTACGTGCAATTTACCACAGCAAGATGTGCTTTAATCAGATTTACAGTTCATGTAATTCAATTATTCAATAGTTCTCTAAAATTGCTTGATTATGATCGTATAAAGAAGGAACCAAAATGAATCGAAAAGGTATTAAATGTAGATCTTAAAATATAAACACGTCAGGGATATGTTATAACATTATTCAACATATCCCTGGTTACACTGACGAATTTTGTTTTTAAATAGAAAGAGACTAGGCGCATCTTGGCGCGATTGTGGAACCGATCACGCACAAATTTCTTACTGACAGGACTGCTGTTCTTGTTTTCTTGGTCACAAAAATCTTCTCATTGGGATATCTTACTTTTTTCTTAAATTGAAAAACATCGTCCATAACTTTAGGTGATAAACGGTTGGCAACTTTATAAAGTTATTTCGCCTTGTGTAGTGAAAGAGTTGTTAAATTTTAGAAGTTCTTCAAACGAAGAGAGGCTAAATTTTCAATTTAGACGAAGAGCACGTTCATGCATTCTGTCAAATCTATTGTTTAGGGATTGACTGTGCATCATCCATATAAGTGGGCAATAGAGATAGGATAAAATCCTTTATTAGAATTTTACTTTGTTTCAAGCTCATAAAATTTCTCACTCTGGCTAGGAGATGGAGCTTTTGGCTTGCTTTAAAGCACAGGTCATTTAACATATTCATCAAAAGTTAGCACTTCGCTGATTTTTGATATCAAAACCAGCAACTTCTTTGGAGAGGGATGTATCTTTTTCACTCAAAACAAGATGGAATTTTTCTGGATTGTCTTTATGATGATTATTTTTAATCCAATAAAGAAGGAGTTCTACTCATTTGTTATTTGCGTTAAAACCGTATGTATATCAGGGACCATATCCTACTCTATACACGGTCATACATCTTGCCGACAAAAAATCGAATTGGGCGTTTTAGGACCAGCTGCGATCAAACCATGCTGAGTATTACGGCTAGTGGATATGTCCAAGACGGTAGAGCGGGGGTCATATCCACTAGCCGTAATATACTCATATATAAGCGAATGACTTATTTACTGTACGAAAGTCCCATATTTCCCCCAATAATTTCTCCCAAAAGATAATTTCGTTCTCACGTATTCTGGACATTCTTGTAAATGCCCTGAGAAGCGTGGTTTGATCTTAGCTGGTCCATAGCCTACTGTTTCAGTAGGCTATGGCTGCTCCCAAAACGCCCAACTCGATTTTTTGTCGACAAGATATATGACCGTGTATAGAGTAGTCTATGCAGGGACAACTGTGAATGGTGAGTTGTCATCAGCAAATTTACAGATATCTAATAGCAGGAAAAGGAATAAATCATTGGCATCAAAATCTTAAAGATTCGAACCCAAAATTGATACTTGCGGAACGCCAATAAGAATCTTGAACCCTGAACGAAAATTTGAGTAGACACGAACTCTTTGAAACATATCTTTTAGGTAACAGTATATTAATTTTAGTGAGGTATGTTAAAGTCTAGTTTAGCTATCAGTAAATCATGTGTAATGCAGTCGAAGGCTTTAGATAACTCGGTGAAGAGTATGTCACATTTAGAGATCTATCTAACGACGTTTCCCATTTAGTAATAAGAAATAGTAGACAATTTTGCGAACTCATTTACAAAATCCAAAGAGAAATAGAGTGTTTATATTTCAAAAAATTTTGACATATATGACAAAATACTTACTGGTCTATAATAATTGTTTTTAAGATATGTTGCTATCTTTCTTGAATATAGGATTCACATCAGCCAGTTTCATGTTTTGAGGAAAAATACTATTCATTACTGCGTTATTGAAGTCCATTTTGATTTAACGGCTCTTGAAACAAGTTGATCAGGCTTTTCAAATGAAAGGTGTAAGAGAATGCAGCCATGGTTACATCATTCATTTTGCATTAAAACCACCCAAAATTAAAATGTTGTCATAGCTAGTTAGATAATGAGAATATCGATAAGGAATATTTAGATGTGAGGGATTTATCAGGATTGTAAAATCCTATCAATAACCATTTTTATTTTTTGAACTTCACTTTTCTTTACGCAAAAGGCCATTTAGCGTGACAACATTTCGCACTTTATCCCACTA
>JAUKPT010004726.1:0-10909 GCA_032273505.1 Nanomia bijuga
CCTCAAAACTTGGAAATATCGGTAATGAGCCGAGGTTCCTCGTGATCCCGGATCACAGGATCACACTTTTCTCAAACACTCTGCTTACGCCAGCGTACAAGATACAGCACAAAACACGAACTTACGGCTAAATACTCCTGGAACATCTCGTTTTCGCGTTTCAGTTTTTTAAGGTACTTCATACACGAGCCTTCTTCTAAACAATATCTGATGTACGGTTGAAACAATTCTTCAAACTAAAAAGAAGATTTAGAGTACGAATATAATGATGGTGCAAGTTTAATTATGACGAGACTCAAAAAATCCTAACCAAAAAATTTAAATATTAAATTTTTCAACTATTTACCATCTATCATAGGGTCATAGCTTCTTTAAAGGCTTAGAGCTTTTTAAATTACAAAAAGTTAATCGAGACAAAAAAATAAATATTTCTTTATAGTAAAACCATTAATTGATGCATTTCGGTAATGACCATCTTCAGAATTATAATCAATTATTTTATGGCGAAATGAAACTTTAATAACATTTATCTGGAGTTGATCGTCGCACAACGGCTGAATTAAACGAACGGGAAACGTTGAAATCACTACTTTACTTACACATGCGAATGAATCGTGCAATTGACTCGGTTTGATTGGAAGTTTTGTCTGTCGTGCTTCCTCAGTCACATGTTTTAAATAATCTTCCCAGAACGTAAAATTCGTATCGTATACTTCTTTTATATTGGCGAATAATCGATCAATATCGACGTCTTCTAAATAATTATCTTTTTGGAGGTTGATCAAACAATTTTTGAATACCTAGAAAACAAAGAAAGTGTTAAGGTAATAAATTGTATCTGTGTATATGAATGTATAGGTACACTTAAAGTACTAAGAGTGTTAGAACCAGGTTGAACATGGTTGTTACAACTAGCGAGGAATGGATTTCCCCAACTTTTTGACTTTTTCTGGTCCAATTTTGACAAAATTTCAGAATTTTTGTATGCGATCTTCTAGGGCAAAGAGACAGCACTATTTCAATTTGAAGGTTCCACATGCCTGGAAATTGCCCTGTCAGGTTCAAGTTATGACGTCATTGATAAGTTTTAACTGATTTTTATTTAAGTAAGAAATGTTTTACAGACTTCCTTCCCTTCTCTCATTTCTTGTTCTTGCCTAAATGTTCCGTTGCTACATGCAATAAAGAATTGATACAACAAATTATACTACTAATAACGATAATTGGACTTACAACTATAATGACACGAATCTTTCTTAAATAATTTCTTTCTGTGATAAGTAATTCCCATATAGTTTCTTGTTGTATTTTATCTCTATTCGACATCCCCTCGTATTCTGTGATGACATCTGTCCACGATTCCTCCAATTCTTCCAAGTCACTTTCAAACCCGTCTACCTCGTTTTCAGCGTTGAAAGAGTACTCGCTTAGAAGACCAGACAAAGTTCGATTGCCTTCATCCTAGAATATAATAAAAAGAAAAGGTGAAATTCAAACGTTACCACATGGAAGTAAAATGAAAATAAATCTATATAATGAAAAAAAAAACAGCAGTTCAATTCATCACAAAGATTCTTGTAGATATAGAGTTATAGCTTCCCCACCCAAGTAGGCTATTATCTAATTCAAATTGTGAGGAGATATGAAAAAATTCCTCGTTTTGCTTTTTTAAGCAGATTGACAATAACCTCAACTTCTGCGTAGATACAAAAAATGTTGTTCCCTTACCACTGACGCACTCGATTTTAAAACATATCTTTTGCATCGATCAATATTTTCTTTCATAGAAAGCATTATAAATTCTGTCATGAAATATAACTAAGAAATCTTCTCTTTCTTCCTACTATCCATGCTTATCAAAAAATAATTCACAATACGTCATTCAATGTCATGCCAGTGTAGCGCTTACGCAAAGCCCCCACTGTCTTGAGAAACTCTTCACTTGAGTTTCACATAACCATATATTTCACAGAAAATGTAAGTATTTACAAAGATAGATATTTCTATCCATATTTCATAGAATAGTAGAATATACACTTATAATATTGTATACAAAAAATTACATTGTATCATTTCTTATCTAAGAATATATTTTAATAATTCAGAAGGTTCCCCGATGTGATAAAATCGAAGATTATTGCATTAATACGCTGTTGTAGAATCAATAAACAAGCATTGCAAAATCCGCGTGTGTCAAAAATAAGTCGAAAATCGACGAAGAACTACTGCTGGCTTGACGCACACGAGACATCATTAAGATTTTCAACACAGCTAATATCACAAACACTTAGGAATCGGATGAAATCAGTTTCTTATCGCAAAAAAGAAAATGAAATGAAAGAAACATGGAATACGAAAATGATTATTTTGTTTCTTATTAAAAACTAAAAAAATGTTTCAATTGTTAGAATTGCGGTCTAGATATCATATCAGAAATTGACATGCTTTTTCAAAACATTGATTCCAATACTATTGATATTGAAGAATAGGGTGTAAATAATTGAACATCTTCTTCTCGTTATCAGTCTGAATTTCGTATATACCAAATCGACCACACAAAGATTTCGAGTCCGTAATGAAAAGGAAGAAGTAGAAGGTGAATGGAACGTATTGATGGAAGAATTGTTCATTCACTCATTATTTCAGTCTTATGAGTGACATCGAGTTTAAAGTTTCCTGATATTGTGTTAGACAGTCTACTCCAAACCCTTTTGGACAATTTGTGTTTTATTTTTCCTCAATGCGTCATCATTAATGAGTACTTGATTTAAACGATGAGATACACATTTTAATGAGAATTAATTTTGTGTCCCAAACCAGACTATGACACTACACAAGAAGAAACTAACTAAATAGTCTTCTACAATGGTATTAAAGATAACTTCAATTTAAAAAAATAGTATTACAGACCAAATACAAACAGGCTAACTATAGACAAGTAGAGTATCGAAAAACGGCTGATTATTCCAAAATAATTGCTTTAATTTGATTAGAGGAATAAATAAACTGATTTAATTCTATTTTCATTTTTTACACTTTTCCAAAATTAAAATTACAGACCGAAATTTATCATCACTGTCAGGGTTTCTTAAGATGAAAAATATCTCAAATGATCAGAAGGGAAAAGAACGGACTACAAAAATGTCCTTTTATTGGCGATGAAGAAAATCCTTTCCTTTCAAGACAGGAAATACATTGCATGATACGAAAGGGATTTGAGACTTCGAAGGAGTATACCTTCATTAAAGTCCCAGCAACGTTAAATCAGGGCTTATCCTGATTTAGATAAAAACAAAATGTCTTCACATGATTCTTATTAGCAAGTATATTTCCTATCAAGCTTTACTATAGACTGAAAGATGTAGGAATAAAGCGCTTAAAACAGGCGAAACGTGACCACTCAATATAGATTTCGTAAATGTATATGAAGAGCTTATTGCTTAGAAAGACTTATACATGCTACAAGTGAATGAAACGTAAATGCATGTCTGGCTTATAGCATTAATTCACGTACAAAGGTTTCATCGACTCCTCCTATAAATTTCTAACACTTCTGTTTCACCTGAATTAACCCAGTAAAGAATGTTTTTGCACAGACCGTAAAATTCAAATCATTTTGAACTTTTCCAGGAAGTCCAACACGTAGTTTTAATACCTTATATGCTTGTGCTGTACCAAAGACAGAATTTTGAAAACTCATTAGTCTATAAAATCATCAATAGGAGCATATTATCCTGAAAATTTTCGAGCGTTAACTTACTTTGTATCCTGATGCAACGCCAGACTTTCGGGTCATCGATTGACTTTTATTACTTACAGGCGAAGCTTCCACGTCATCGTTGAAGATCGATGACATGAGATTCTTCTTCGGACGTTGATTCTAAAGAAAAATAATTTAGTTGAATTATTTAACCGTTCTAATTTAAAAACCTTAATGCGAAAAGATAACTAAAAGAAAAAGAAAAATAGATTATTGACTGAAAAATAGAAAAATATATGTGCAACAATTGTTGTGAACAGGGATAAAACTGTGCTCCTTGAGTTCTTAAGTGTGTTTTAATCCAATGAAACGTTACAGATTCTCATTACCGTTTCTTTTATTACCTGAGCATTGTTAACACTGAACGACCGGACGAGGTAAGCTGCTGCCCGACCACCAGCTCGACTTATCCGCCGATATTTTGTCACCGGAGAGGAGTTGATCGGTACAGTTCTTGCAACCAATTGTTCATTGCTGCGAATAAAATCCGATTTCCGGCGATGAGATATCGGTTCGGACAACGCCGGGAGGGGCGATGAAATCTCATTGAGATATTCGGAGATGGCGTCAAGGGATTCATAGCAGCTATGCCGGTTGTTCATAGTAGTGGGTGGGTGGGTATCGGTGGTACTTTTCTAGTCCTGTCTTTAATTTCATGTTACTACGAAAAATAAGATGCTATAAACGGAACTTGGATAAATCAAAGATATCATAATTTTTAGTGTTATTATAACCAAGATATAATCTGGTTACCAATTTGTATTTCCAGTTCAGATAAAACCAACTTTGTAACTTAGTAAATATTTTTAGATATTTCTAGAAAAACTCACTAATCACTATTACGATTTCCAATACAATAAAGAGTTTATAGACAACCATTATAATTGACAATCGAGTATTTCAAGGCAAGTATTGAAAGAATTTATAGGCAAATATTTCGATGCAACTTTAATTGAAATCGACAAGACAGTGAAGTAAACCGATTTGTCGTCACAACTAAAATTACGCGGCGGTTCATCTATTTTTATTCCGACGTCATTGAAATTACACAACTCACTAAACTAAACATCTATCAATGTATTGTTCGTAAAGCAAGTAAAAATATCCATTATTCTAAATTTACATCTGTTTCAAAATGAAATAGAAAATTCCTAGAATAAATCCGATAAAATGATCCATAAAACGAACGTACATGTCAATTCGCTTTCTGATTGGTTAAAAATTACATCATAAAATCTGGTCTATAAATATTTCCATTGTACGAGTTATGGCAAAACTACAAATTGCGACATTCTCAAAACAACCAATCATATTTACGATGGTGTAATTATCAACCAATCAAAAGCCAACTTTATATCAAAATCTGAGTTCAAATAGTAAATTCCAGGAATAAATCAAATTGGCACACAAAACAAGAAACGAGAAACAAGAAACGAATATCACATAACAACAAACAAATATGTAAATGAAAGAAGCGGAACAATCAAACGAACTCCTTGATGACGATTTTCTTCACGAACGTAATGAAAGTGAAATGTTTCTTCTCATGAAACGAACTGTTACGACACTCCACGCTCTACCTGTCAATTGCTCTCACACTCTCTCTCCCTCTCTCGTCCAGCTCAACAGCATCTAGCAACACGTAAATATAAAACAAAACAACATCTAGCAACACGTAAATATAAAACAAAACAAGATCTTTATGAACATAAAAAAAATGCACTAGACAAGGAACATTGGAAGGGTATTTTTTTTGGAGATAAAATCTGACATACGGGTAGATTTTATACCGAAGAATCAGAATCAGAATCTGAATCAGAATAATTTATTTCGTAGATATAAAATTAACTACAAAAAGAGAAAAGAAAAAAAAAAGTTGACATATAAATTGACTAAATCTCAACAGAAGAAGATGAAACACATGTCTCACAGAAATAATCGGAACATGGAAACGGCTAACATTTTAACTACCTACAAAAGGTGCAATTTCGATTTAGACATCAATACAATTAGCCTGAAAAATGCATACGAATCAAAAAAAAAAAATGGAACATGAAAATAAGGACAATACTAGTCCACTAGTATAAAACATAATGAACACTAACTAATGATTTATTGCTGCTAACCATATACAGTGATATATGTTTAGTGGCATTTCAGTACTCAACAAGGCATGGATGTATACAGAAACATATAAAAAGAACATAAAACTAAGGACGAATCTTTTATAGAAAGAAAAGATAAAGCACTAACCAATGATTTACTACGGCTAACCATATACCGTGATATCTGTTTAGTTGGAAAAGCAGCATTAAGGACAGCAACAGCCATATTGGCTGTACTTTCATCCAAACAACTAGATATGAACATATAACATACGAAAGTGTAAGAAGAAATAAAATATATATAAAATAAAATCAGATCTTCTTAAAAGAATATTCACTTCTTATAAAGAGGTTATTCTTCCATTTGACAATAAATTACATTTCCGCAAATTAATAATTAATGGTAAAATGTGACACAGTTTACCTCATGTGATAATGCCTGAACAATGTTATCAATGTATTCAATAAGGGATTCGTTGCTATGCACGACATAACGAGAATAAAGGCTAATTGTCATTTCATCGCATAGATAAACGGAAGATATGGGTGAATTAAATTCGAAATGACTTCACTCTTATAGAACACTTCCTGACTAATTTTGATTGAAAGAACAACGACCTCGACTATACTGGAGAGTTGGACCGAAAAGGTACGGCTATCACGTAGTGTGGTTACAACAAGATCGAAGATACTAACGTTTGAGGTTCACTTCTCTTTACGTCGTGATCTTATTAAGATCTGGAATTTGATTGAAGGAAAAAGTAGCGGCGATCTGAAGGTCCAAATAAAGAGATATGACGTTTTTTCTGGTCGTATAAAGTTGTGTTATCTATTTAATCAAAAGAAGCTCTGGGAAACTTAATTTCAAAGAACTGATAGATTCTTTTTTGCAATCAATGTCAGACCTCAAAATTTATTTTTCGTTAGCCCATTTCTTAGTCTAGATTGGTCAATTTGAAATAGAGACCTATTGAAGTAACTGGTATCAGAAGAGCAAACACCTATCTGCAAAAAGATTATCATATATTAAATCACGTGACTGTCAATAAGTCTCATTTTCTTCGTTTGATTAGTTTTTAGTACTCTCAAAAAATAATTAACCAATTTGATGTCGAAAATACTGAGAACGACCTTATTTCGCAGCAAGTACTAATATATTATGCAATATAATGTCTGGACAAATAAGAGACTTAATGTCTTATCGAAGTAAAATTAGTCTCATCATACTTATCATAAGATGGTTAAAAATTGCAAAGATGTACGTGCTTTTACTTTAAAACCTGTCTAACATGTCAATCAAAATGTGACGCAATAACTTGTCTTATATCAACATGATTTAAACGTTCTTTAAATGAAGAAATTGAACACTTGCTCTCCTATTGGCTCGTCTTAAAAGAGTTTGTCTAATTTTGCCTTTTGATTGGTAAAAAATAAAATGACGATGAAAGCATTTTCTAAGTGTTGAGAATGTTGATAATGCAATTTTCAACCTATCAACGTCATTCAAAGACAAAGTTCTGAGACAATCCCTCACATGAAGAATGCTATAAAGTTATGAGCATATTCTCATGTCTTCGACGACAACTTTTGACTTTAATGCAGGAAATAAAACATGAAAGAATGTGAGATTATCAAAATGTATTTTTAAACTTCTTTGACAGTCAAACCACTGGTGTTTCAGATATTGGCAGATTAAGCCAAAAGCCAAGAAGCATGAGTAGTCTTAAGTCGTAACGCTCTGAACGAAGAGATATAGGAGATGAATAGAGATTACATAATCATTAAAACGATTTAAGGTTAAGTTAGCAGAAATAATCAATGCAGGATTCATGGCGTATTTTTTCTTATCTTTAATCAGTCCACGTACAGTATTTCAAGCCAAATATGGGCATTGTTGAGTTTGTGGACTGGACCCTGATATAGCCAGAAGAAAAACGTGAATGACCTAGCCTATGAAACGCATACCACACATTACTAAAAAGAAATTAATAAGTAATTAATTTTCCCTCGCCATTAGTCCAAATTACTTTTCCAGCCGCACTGAATAAGATAAATTATGGTTTATAATCCTACTTAGTTATAACATACAATGAATTTTTTTTTAGGTCTTCCTCGAGTCATTCTTCTTTGGTCATTGTGTTGTTTCAACACAGAATAAAACGCGGTATTCATTAAATACCGTGAGATAACTTAAATTTCGTTCTACCGCAATGTTTGATCTGATAAAGAGATGTGAATGTGCAACAAACACAAATCATTAACTCGATTACCTCCATTACATTCCAAACCAATATATTTTCATGCTTATTTTCATAACAGACCATCCTTTGTAGAAAAATATCAATGGATATTAAAACACAAAGGTTGAGGCATGAGAACAGACCTGAAAGTTTTCACTGGGAACTAGAACGCATACTGGCGATGCAGTCATCCTTGGATTTAAATATATTATTTCAAGGGAATATAAACAGCCTGAACAACAATATTGACTAAATGATTTAGTGAAAGGATCTAATCATTTTGGCGAATGACCTCAATACCAACGAGTAGACGTTTTTTCTAGAGCTTAACTTATACGGCCTCAATTAGCCTGGTAACGGCTTTGCCATTTTAACCTAACCTCGAAAAGGACGTTGTTTCTAGTTCTTTAAATCCACCCCTTGGCATAAGAAGATTTAGGTATGGTAATGATGTATCAAAACAAGACTTTTTTTAACTATAGTAAACCGAATAATGTATCTACTCTTTCATCTAATGGGTATTTCAAATTCAATTTTAAATAAATAAATAAATAAATCAAATGTTAATCAACGTTTGTAATATCAATTATTCTTGAAATTTTACTATTGTAATATTTTTCTTAAAGTGGTGAGATTTAACATGTAAATCTTAAGCTTGTTTTTACACCAATTTCTTACTTTTCGACTTCGCCGAGAAAGCCGAAAGGGAGTTTTAAAGCTGAAATCACGAGCAGACAGTTGAACAAAAAGACCGTTGCCAGAAAGAAAGAAATCCATTTATCTATGCACGTAAAGGAAAGACTAAAATTGGCCCTTAATTGGTTGGAAATTACATTTTTTCAATTGAAAAAACCCACTATTCAAAAAATTGCCACACAACAAAAAGCCTAAAAATGCTTTTAAATGAACCGATCAGATTCTTGTAGTTTTCAACCAATCAAACAAAAAATTCTTTAGAAAATTCCAATTGATTGGTTAGAAATTACATCATCAAGAATCTTATTGGCTAATTTAAAATGTCACAATTTGATGTTTTGTTAAAATTGAAAATGATAAAAACGCTTTGACATGAACCAATCAGTATATTGATAATGTAATTTCCAACCAATCAAAAGATTGAATTAGCCAAAATTCGGTGACGATACATCAAATCAGCTTCAAAAACATGTGCAAATACGAGAAGAGTTTCATCGTCATCAATACGCCAGCTGCAACAGGACAGCACAGTGACTAAGATTCTATTTTTAAAAACATCGTCGAATTGGCACTTGTTTGTTAAATGTTTGATCTTCACAAAACCACAAGCATGTCAAACAGATAAATTAAGAATCCCTTTCAGAAGCTAAAACGGAGAAAAAAAACCCTGCTAGAAAGTGTACAGACAGGGAGGTGTCGACTAACAAGTGAAGCTATCATCTCGCCAAATAAACAACTTTATACAGTCATTAAAAGTGACAAACGAAACAGTTTCAAAAAGCAACAATATTTTTCTACTTATCAACATGTCCAATAAATTTTGATATATTTTTGACAGTCAAGCATTTTTTAAATACTGGTTCCCACACCTGTCAATTAAGTGCTGTCATCGTTTATCAACCAGAAAGAAACTGGATTGAAAGTGATTGAAATTGAGAGTGGAGAAGTATTCAAATCGATTCAAATCGATTAAGGGTAAAAGTATGTTAAACTTGTCGTGCAATTGGAAATGAAAGTATAATTCTATAACCCAATGACTACTATAAATAAATATTTGACCCTCTCGACATTGATTGCTTTTAGTCGAATAATCTTATAAGGGCGATCAAAGACGGTTTACTTCAAGACATTCAACTGTTTCACAAGTTGGTCCCCCCGCTCAGTAGAGTTCCCACTCAGCTACATCAGCTACAGAAGAATTAATTTCCCCTAACTTTTAAGATTAAATCTTTTGAAATCATAAAAAACATTTTTGCAACAACAAAATCTACTTATAGCTGCATACTTCTAAATTTAAAACGTGTCAAATTGAATTATGCTTTTCCCTGGTTAACAGATTTGAAATTGGATTCGACTAATTTGAAGTGTCTTTAACTACTTCCGAAATAAGCAATTCTCTAATCAAATCGTAATAATAATCTGTTGCTAATCTCATCAGAATTATCCTGGTAACATAGTGGGAGGAGCTTAGAAGGATTATCAAGACAATTATTACATTCTGTGTCAATAAGTCAATATCATTTGCCATTTATGACCAATAAAAGTCATCCAAAATTGGTGATTGACAAATCCAAGTGTTGTATTGCTCGACAAAATACGAATCGGCAAAAATAGAATTTTCTAAGAAATCCTAAGAGCATAGATGATCAGGAACTAAAGAAAAGTCTACGTAACAATATCCAAAAGTTTATTCACAATTGCTTGACGCTATAAAATTTCTTCTGATCGAGATAAAAATCCATGAGGTGACCTTCAATCTATTCAATGCTGGCACCATGATAGAAAGGTTATCTAACGCCAAATTATCAATCTCATCTTAATGGTATTTGAGAGATAAGTTAATAATAAGAGGCATAATCATCTAATTACCTCGAACCGTTATAACGTTTTCTCATTGCGTCGAGTTACGTAAATTGTGTATGATAACCATCATTAAGAGTCGTTTGAAGAGATTTGAAGTGGTGCGTTACGAAACTTTCTGATGACAGTTGAACGACGAAGAAAGTGAAGTGAACGTCTCCAAACAGATTTTCTTTAGAGATTCTAAATTGACTAGATTGTACTAAGTAATATAGTACTCCAAGATGGTGGGTAGAGATATAGGGTGG
>JAUKPT010004728.1:0-10908 GCA_032273505.1 Nanomia bijuga
TCAAAACGATGGACAAATGACTATTTCCGTTTGAACCATAAATTCTTAAGTAATAATCTGGAAAATCAAGATTGCGAGACTGTTACCTCTATCGAAGTATCTTCATTTAATAGAAAAACTAAATTGAGCAGTCAACAGAAATATGTTACTGCTTTAAATCTATGCAAGAAAATTTGTAATACCTTATCTCAAAGCTCACATGATAATTTTTCAAGACAACTTGAACAATTAAAATTCTTGCAAGAACATTGGAGCCAAGGTCATGAAGTTGGAATTCAACTCTTTTCTCATATTTCCAACCATTTAGACGAAGTGAGCCTTCCTTCTAGTTCTTCTACTCTACTTAATGATGATGAGATCGTAGACGATACAGATATTGATGTGCCATGCCATTTTGATATCATAACTGATAATTGTATTGTTAAAAATGACGTCGAAGCAACGATGACAACTTTGATTAACAATGTTGTATGTAATGTTGATACTATCATGAAAAATGAGTGTTTATCTATGTCAAAACTTAAAGCTATAAAAGTTCAACCACCATTAAAAGGAAAAGGTCGCCCAAAAGGATCAAAAGAAACTAATGTCATCGGACTCAAAAAGTCTTCTTCAAAAAACTCTTGCTTGAGATTTTGCAATTTGAGGTACAATGAAAAGTTGCGAAAAACGTTATCTATTTGTATTGGTCAAGAGTTAGCAGAAAAGGTTTTATCTTGTGGTTCACGTGTTCAGCTGGAGCATGTATTTCCAACTGAAATTGATCCTGCTGCATTTAACCCAATTCTTTCAATAGAGTCAATAAAGTATCTATTTGAGCCTGATGCCTGGGATCGCTTTTATTCTTACTATGTGGAAAAAGAGCAATATATGAAAGATCGATGTTTCGCCTGTTCAAAGATTTCTGATGAAAATATCAGTTGCGATAAATGTCTCAGACTATTTGATCTAACTTGTGCAAAACTAAAACAATCGAAACGAAAACGGCCTACTTGGTTTTGCCAAACTTGTAAAGCCGAAAATATAGGAAACGACAATTCTGTCAAGGAAAATGAAGAGCCTGTTGCTACAAAAGTTTTCATAGATTTGTAGATACTTTCAAACATATATTTACACTGGACTCAACTTTTCTTTTTTTTAATATATACATACATATATTACTTAAGATATTTCATTGATTATTGTAGTCACATCACGCATCACACCAATTTAATTTGCTTATTTCTTTCCTGTTTTTCCAGAATTTGTTGAATTTTTCCCATCACCCCATCCGTTCAAAATATCTCATAGAGAGGACCTAGGATTCCGAGATTCCGAGATTCTGAGATTCTAAGAATTTTTTATTTTTATTTTTTTTCAGAGTCATTAATCCCTGTTTTGTAACGTTTATACCGAATAAAAAGAATACAAGATAAAATTCGATCTTTACGAATCAAACATGTTAGCATGATATTTCGTTTCGGGCTTGATTGATTACGTCCTTTTTATATTACAAACAGATGATGATTTTTTTTTGTTTTGTATATTTCTAGGTGTATGTATTTTTCTCAATAGAGAGGTTGATCTTTCTTGAAAAGTTATTCATTTATTGTTTAAGAAATATTCTATTAAAAAAAAACGAAGTATTAAATTTCTTTAATTATTCAAGATTGAATCTATTTATAGTAGTTTTCATCTGACGTATATTTAGCCGTACGGTTCTACGTAAACGTCAGCCTGACGTATATCTAGACACAGCGAAACATTAAACATACTTTTTGCAACTTCTAAAGAATATATATCTTGTTTTTTTTATTTTATTTATGTATTGGATAACAACAATAACCAACTCAGAAATGTTGTTTATCGAAAATAATTTAGCCTCGATAAGATATTAACTAACTCGCCTGTCGGCTCGTTATTTAACACTCATCTCGGCTGAATTATTTTCTATAGCAAACATTTCATCGTTGGTTTTTTGTATATTGTATAATGACCCAAGTATTTTTCTTTATTACCGTAAATCCTTAATTAAGCGCCGTGGCGCTTATTTAAAACTCGAATTTTTTGATGCGGCGCTTAATCGAGGGCGGCGTTTATTCGAGGGTGGCGGTTATTCAAAAACAAAAATTTTCTGGCAAATTCTTTTTATTTCCTCTTTAACAACTTCGTTAAACTAATATCCTACATTGTATGCTAATGGAGAAAAACCTAATGAATCTATTTAAAATAAAACATAACGTGTTAGTCTTCTCTTACTCCCTCATATAAGGGAATGTATCGAATAAGCGCCGCATTTTAAAACTAAAGTGCGTCGCATAATCAAGGGCGGCGCTTATTCAGAAAGAAGTCTAAAAACTGCGGCGTTTATTCGAGGGTGGCGCTTAATCGAGGGCGGCGCTTAATCGAGGATTTACTGTAGTGTATTCATTAATTTGACTATTAATTAGAATATATTTACGATAATCATAATGAGTGGTGTTTAGACACATATATTTATTTTTTTCCAACGTTAACTTTGTGATCAATAGTACCGAACAATTCATATTCAGAAACTTTTGTTTCGACGAGTCGAAATAATCATGGTGTCATGAATAAGACAGTGAATTGGACAAATATATGTTGCTGTTTTGAAATTTTGTCACGCAAGTACTTGAATAGACCGTTGATAAATATGATAAAGATATACACAGATGACGATGCTCCTATGCCAATGTTGTACCAACATCTTTCAGATGAACTCTGGTGAAACTACAGATGTTTTTCAAGCCTTGTAGAATAATGTACCCATGCTTAGTTCTAAGAGTACTTTTTAGCATTGTACTTCTTTTGACATTATCGAACACTTTCTCGAGATCAATATATGAGATAAATAAGGTTACCTTCTTTTTGTTAGCTAATTCTGATATTATTTGAAATGTAAATATTTGAATGTTGCAACTTTTTCCTTTTCAATAAGCCGTTTGAAATTCATCAATATTCATCCATGCTTAAATGCGGTTACAAAGAATATGGTCATACCAGGAATTAATGTACTTGCCAACTTGTATGCCTCTCCACTTTTTCACATTACTCAAATTTTCTTTTTTTGGTATTGCGAAAAGCAAGCTTGGTGCCCATGTGATGATATTCGAGGAAGCAAAGAAAATGATATTCATCAGAGTCAAAACACATGGCAGAAGTTCATTTTTGAATGGGCGTAGGATAGAGTTGGTGAAATTATATTTTTTTCGTTGGTCATTAAATGCATCACGGATTTCAGTTTCTTTAATCGAATCATCAGTTATTGGAATTTATTACACACTTTCCCTATACGATAATTATCAATATCGTTTGGCAATATCGTACGTTTGTGACGTCATAAACGTACAATATTTCCATATAGTGTATTTTCAAAATTTATACTTTTGCGAATTTAAATTATCGTGCATTTGATTAATTTGTTTTATAAAAAATCTCCTAATGTAATACTAAGTAATTAAAACTCGTGCGTTTCTCTATTTCTTAATCCCTTTAATATCCATTAATCATTAATGATCGATTTCATGTTAGATTTTTAACAACAAATATTTCTAAGAATCAAAAAAACAAACTTGAAATTAAAACTGTCGAGTGAAAAATTGTGTAAACAAAATTTGTATATTGCACATTATAGCACTCAGTATTAAGATGTATAACTCGGCTACGCCTCGTTATATATCATAATACTTCGTGCTAAGATTTGTGATATACAACTCAGCCTCATTGGATAATAGATTCATATATGTAATTTTCTCTGTTCGGTAATTCGTTGGGTAGCTCATCAGCTGATATATATAATCTTTTAAAGTATCTAAACAAATCATCATTGTCAGGTATTTTTAGAACTGCTAAACTTTCCCGACCAGTCGATTTTGTTCCACAAGTTCTTACCATCTAAATTCTTCCAATCGGTATAATTATTTCTCCTTCTACGTGCTGGAATTTTGCATTCAATAAAAGATTTTTGCAGAGATTCATTCAGATGTCAGACTATATCTACTAGAACGAAAATTCTATCTATAAGACGATTTTTAAATTGTAATAAATTATTTTTTAATGTTTGATTCATTTTGTATTGATCAACTTCAAAATCTGTTCGGAAAAGCTTTTCAATCACAGTGTTACCAATCTTGTTTGTATTTACGCAAGGCTTTACATGGTAAATCAAGCTTCATGTTAAAAGAGTATCGGATAATTTTAGGATCATACACTCCAAGTCCTTTATGGTCTAAATAAAAATCTGTGATATCTGTGTGGTTATTTGTAAAAATCTACCTGCGATTTTCTCGAATCTCGAATAAAATTAAAGTCTCCGTGAATAATTTACCATCACGTAGATGATTTAATGGATAAAGTCCAAAATTGTTATAAATTTTCATTAACGTCATACCTTGTGTATTTTTTCTTGCGGTCGACATTTTCAACATAAGATTTCTCAGATAATGTTAAATTCCAAAATCTGCTGTTATGATCGCCAGCAATAAATACTGACTTACCGCTTTTTAAAACACCATTCATGAAAGTGAAAATGATTTTTTATTTTCAATTTTTTAGGCATTGGATGGCTTTCTTCTAGTGTTGACCGAAGATATGAAAGTATTGTTTGTTTCAGAATCAGTGCGAGAGTACCTTGGTTATTGTCAGGTAGGGCTCCATTCCAAAATATTTAGATTCATAAAAATAAGGCATGTAGTTGAAAGGGGTGCAATGATATTGATCGAATTGAATCTTTATCAACGACCCCTCTCCCTCAATCTAAGAGTTGTGTTCTTAAACGTGTTCGTATCCTTCTTTCGAAAGTTCTAAGAGTAAGGACTTTTTTACGCGTTTAAGGTTTCCGATGTATAAAAAGTTGTGAGCATATATATATATATAAACTTGTATCGCCACCAAGCGACAATCCTAGTATAAAATGCAATTGCATAAATAAAGACAACTTTCCACTCAACCAAAACTATCTGGCCACGAATATCATCTACGAGGCAACAATCACTTCAGACTTTAGATTACTGAGAAAATAAGTACATCGGGTTGTGCGAAAGTACTTTTAAAAATCGATTTGCGAACCATAAATCGTCATTTAACCACAAGTGACACAAGAACAGCCCAGCGCTTTATATTGACTGGGGGTCAAAGTGACCCCCGATTATTAAATCTATCATAAAAACCATAAAAATTAATATTTTTTGATGAAACCTTCAGGGAATGTTGTTCAACCTATTTACAAAAGGTTCGCCAAAAAAAGAAAAATTATCTCCATGTTAATTCCAAGTACTCATAGTAAATTAATCTTTCTCTACTTTTAATTTCCAGTAGATGGCATATTCCAGATAATTCTGACTAAAGCTTCACAACGTGTATTTCAAGTAAAAAATCGATAATACAAAAAATCACTGATATAACAAGTACGCAAGTTATTGAAAATGTCCGTCCAAATAAGTGTAAATTCTTAACCGAAGGGTAGAGAATTAA
The DNA here is from genome assembly GCA_032273505.1 of Nanomia bijuga. Classification (NCBI taxonomy): domain Eukaryota; kingdom Metazoa; phylum Cnidaria; class Hydrozoa; order Siphonophorae; family Agalmatidae; genus Nanomia; species Nanomia bijuga. The sequence goes on from JAUKPT010004728.1 coordinate 5,473, forward strand.
GAAAACATTATGTATACGAGTTTATTACGACCTAACAACTAACCAAAATAAACATATAAGAATAGTTGATAATAACGGATAATCACGTGTGCATTATTTACTTATTTATTCTACAATAAGTTGGATTTCCTGGAATCATTCCAGTTACTTAAATTGAAATGAGATGCATTTCAAATTATTCTGCTTTAAGAATCATTTCGAATGATATATCATATGCCCACAATATCATCTTCTAAAAAAATTGGAAAATTTCAGTTCCAGCAGGGGGTAAATAGTTACCTGGAAAACCTGGAAAGTGAAGAAATAAGAAAAACACTGTCTGTGAGACTACCTTTCAATCTAGAATGACATATTGAGTCATTTGATAGGATATAAGTGAGTATTTATAATGTTTCTACTCATATTACGAAAAAATAGCAAAAACCTGCCTGGAAAATGGTACTATTTCTGGTCCAGGTAGTGACTATTAGAAAAATAAAAAATTATTGGCCAGATAAATTTTAGGAAAAGTCAGAAAATTTGACGCCAAAATATTAAACCGTTCAAAAATGGCAAACATTTTAGTGTGAGCGGGCTCACTTTGACACCCTCCCTCCCCCAGTTTGGATAGGGTTTAGGTTCAGAAAAAATGCATTATCGCAAAGAGGGTTTTCATATACCCCTCAACAGATTGTTCCTCGATTATACAATTCAATGCACTTTGCGTATGCGGAATGATATCAATCGAGTCTCACACTGTGCAAAATTAGAAAATCATAGACCCATAAATGACTGAGATAAAGAAGGAAATGTGAAACACGACGCAATTCTGCATCACATTAATCGAATTAGGCTGATGCAGTGTTATGGGTGAACACATATTTACAATCTTTCATAGCAATAAAATATCGATTAAAAGTAATTTCATGCATGATCTTAAATGGCTATATCATTCGTATACATTTTGCTCATTCGTTAAGTGGCGATAACTTGAACAGCCTTTGGTTTTTACTCTGTGTTAACCCACAGTCGTGTGTTATTACAAAGTGTTTACCCATGGCTGGCTTTATGCGTCTCATCTTTCTAATAGATGTTACTCGATGTTGTTGTGACCAACTTCTCTCTCATGTAAAATTATGAATGACGACCGAAAAGCCCTTGCAACGCAGTTCTTTATATACAACTCTCAACTCTCCAAGAGATTTATCATTTCTGCATGCATTCTGATTAACCAATCGGAAAAGAAATCCACGTTTTATCTAATGAGATGAAGTTAAAAAATAAATTCCTCAATTTTTTTTCCTTGATGTTTTTTAAGGAGAAAAAAATCGATAATATTTTTTTGTTTGAATATATTATTGAAACATTATAGTCTGTACAAAAAGTGTAGACAGCGACTTTTGAAATGCGTATAACTTCTTCAATTTGTATGCATTTAAGCTATTGTTCACACATATTGTAGTTATCAACGAGCACTTTAATTTGGCATGATTATTTTTGAAAATGAAGAAAATGAAAAATATAAAAATCTTTATTTCGAATATAAATCGCAACATTTTGATGTCATCTTAATTGGCTATCTTAGCGGATCTCAAAAATACCTTAGTCAAGCCAAGATAAGCCCTAAATGTATCAAAAATCGTCATATTTTGGCTCGACCAAAAGTTATAAAACAAACCGTAACTTTATGACAAATGAAGCTAAAATATAAATGAATACATTTTTGAGATCAGCGAAGATAGCCGATTAAGATGAAATTTCTTTTTCATTTTCTGATCGCAATTCTTCTTCCTTTTCGTTCTTGTTAATACTTTTTTGTTATGTTATGTATGTTTTACAATTGTATTATATTAAACAATTCAGGCTTGACCATTTTTATCTTATTACGAACTTGTGTATAACCAGTCTAAGCATAATAAAAATCATTTTACTAAAAAGCTTGAAGATTACTAACTTAAACGCATTTTTTGTAAGCTTTTTTCACGATGCAACTGAATGTTTTCTTTCTCTTATATAAAGAGTTTTCTTGCTATTAAATTTTTGACACCGCGCTTTATCTCTCTTTATCTCTCCTAGGGCCTCCTATCATTAGTAAAATGTCTACATCACTTTTGGAGCAGCCCTCTCACAAATTAATCATGTCGACTAAATATCTAGACAAGTTATATTTATGATTTTTCGCATGTCTAAATTCATATTATGTATTTTTTTTACACGGAATTTCTTATTGTGAGGAATAAATAAATCTTGTAAAATCTTGTAGAAAATTAGTCTTGTATGCTGATACATAAAATAACCGAAACACAAGAGAGAAAAATTTGTAAAAAACTATTAAAAAATATTTTTTTTATATCTAGGTATTTATCAGACAACTATAAAATTACAAAAATTTACTTGAAAAACTAAGAATTAGAATATTTTTGTATTGTAGTGAACGTCCCATTCAAATACCATTGGCCATGATGGTTTTGACAAAATTCTGAAATAACTTTAGTATATATATGACTAGATGGTCCCTCTTTGAGGACTCTATTAAATGCCTCAAAAATATCTTTTCGCCGCAGAGATTGTGATTCAGAAAATAAGTCTATAAGTATACTTCGATATTTATCAGTGTTATCACCTGTTAGACGATATAAAAACAACTGTTTTCTATCTTCTGGTATATTGCTTGGTTCCTGCCATTTAATAGGTACTTCAATTGCACCGGAGTCTTTGGCACATTTAACAAGAAGTTCATCAGAAACACCAGTACAAAGTATGTTACCAGGTTCCTGTTGACGCATATGCAAAACTTCTTTCAACTCTTTTAAACATAAACAACCAGATTGAATGGCTTCCCTACAAAATTTCTTTAGTTCTTTAATAAATATCTCTGATGGTGGTCTTTCATTATCATCACTTATAGTTCGGCCTCCTGCTGCAATTGGAGGAACAAAGATTTCTTCTGCATTATCATTACTGACTTCAATTTCATTGAACGATGAGTCTTCAACATATATATCAATAACCTTTTCGGGTACTGTATGCGTAATATCAACAGTCATTTCATCATCACTTTCATCATCACTGATGATAGCACGAGTTTTTTTCTTGCGTTTTTGACTAACAATATTTTCACCTATTTCATTATCTGGTTCTGTTAATGATGGTCTTATGACTTTTGAACTGCCTGTAAATTGAACATGTTTCTCGGATTGCTTTGAAACAATGTCAATGTCCATTTTTTCAGGTAAAACATTAGATTCTACTTTATCTTTGGACAAGTTTTTACTATTTACAACTTGAGTTGTCTTCTTTGAAACATCAGACTCTGTATTTGATTTGTTATCAGTTTTACCAAGCTTTTTTTCCTTATCATTTTTTTCTTTTGTATTTGTAGAAGATTTTACAGGAGATACCTTAGATGACTTTAGATTTGGCTTGTGTACTTTCTTTGTACTAACATGTTGGTGAAGAGAAACAGCAAGTTTTGTGTTACATTGTTCTGAACCAGTTAATTGGTTGGAAGTGATGTTTTTTACAGGAGAAATTACTTCATTCTTAACCTCAGGAAGAACCAAGGCATCTTGAGAACTTTGTGATTTGGTTCTTCTACGACTTTTGGGTTTAGACTTTTCAGTTTCACTACCTAAACCAGAGCTTTGTGAAGGTACCCTTCGACGAGAAATAGGTTTTCGACCTATACCAGGAAACAGTCCAGGAAAGTTGCTTTCATTCCAGTCTGACTCAGAAAACTCTTCACTAACATTTAAAGCTTCTGTTATTTCCTTGTAACATTTTTTCCACATTAATAATTGATTTGAACACTCTTCAGGGTAACCTCTAAGGAATTCATTGTCAGTATTAAGCATAAATTCCCATCCTTGTGCAGGTCTTTGTTTTCCGATTTGTTCTAATACTTCTCTTAATTCTTCAGTTGGTATACGTGTGTTAGATGAAACCTCTTTACGAGAGAGCACTCTTTTTCTATTGAAACAAAACAGAACATAATCTCTAGATGGCCATAATTTAGATGCATCTAAACCACTGATGTGACTTTTTGTACCTTCGGGATATAAAATATTACTCTTGACAACCCAACACCCCTGTACAAGCATAGAATACTGTGTGAGAGCTGTGAGAACAGCTTCACTATCCATGCCACCACCAAGAAGAGCACAGAGTTGCGTAAACTGAAGAACTTTGGCTGTAATAAGAAGCGCTTTTATCTGATCTGACAAGTTCATTCCTTTCAATTTCAACAAAGATAAAACTCCATGTGGCAAATCAGCAGGTGATTCTACACCTTGCTGCTCTGATGGTGATAATATTTTTAAGTAATCCCTAGATGTGACAGTAAACTCTGGAGATTCAAAGTCTGATTGGTGACAAAGAAGTAAATTCCGCTCCATAATAGCACGACGATCTTGTGGTTGATAAAATTGTGTTTCTACCCATTTCTCTTCTAAATTTGTCACTTGCTGTTGGACCTTTTTCTTATGGTTGTCACCTTTTGAAAATCGTAACTGAACAGGTTTAGCTTCCTCTTGTTCATCTTCAGTTTGATTGTCATCGTTTGATATAAGTGTGGCAGCAGCTTTCTTATTATTTTCTTCTGCTTTGTCAAAATATGTAAAACTTGGATGCAACTGATAGATTCCTTTAATTGGAGTTATATGAATAGAATCATTACTGTAAATTGCAGCAGCATATTTTGAACTGTCGTCAGTGGCTTTAACTGACGAAAGGCGTTGTCGGTCCATAACACTTGAGGGAAAGTGTGGTTTTTGGTTTGCACCTCTTTCATCTCTGTCGACGGCATATGCAATTTGCTCTCCTCTGGGATAACAATATGTCGTCGAAATTGTATCTATACCTAGTTCAAGTTCAACTTTCTGTTGTACAGGTTTAATTCTACTAGCCATATGAGGGGTATGATCGTAAGTTGCATTTGACGGGCGGACTGGATATTGGAAAAGAAGGAGTTTCTCTGCAAGACCTTTAGCAAGATACAAATCTATCTCTTTCACTACAGGGTCATCTTCGTCATCACTACTACTTAACATCTTACTATTAAGCTGTAATCACAACTTGATTCGGGATTTTATGTGCTGCAAGATAAGCTGAAAAAGTAGTTATTGGTTCTCCTTAAATTTACTTTACTTTACTTAGCCATCGTATTAACTCATCATGCATCATGCGTGTTGCATGAATAACGTGGGTAAAACTTGTTGACATACCCGTTTCTGAGTCGACAGAAAATGACGAAGAATTGTGTCGTGAAATTATGTCGGTTAACTTCGGGCGCGTAATGTCGTGTAATACATTGCAACCGGCCAGTGAGCTGAGTGTTTATTATTATTATTTATTCTCGTTAACAATTTTGAATTTCAACCTCTGTATAGGTTGGCACACACTACTATCATATTTACAATGAAAAAAATAATGAAATATTTACAGTGTTCCAATAATAGT
>JAUKPT010004729.1:0-10908 GCA_032273505.1 Nanomia bijuga
ACTTGCCAAAAGCAAATTCACTGGCTGACTGTTCACCTACTGGTTGGTCTAAAAGCTCAAATACATTCAGAGAGTGCATCTCCACTTACAAATAAAAATAGTGAGCTTTCTTCAAGAGAGAAAAGTAGGATCTGACTTCCTGTTTACTCGAAATTGGCAGCAGATATTGTAAGTAAATTTACGTTGCATTTAGATCTTAAGCTCGCCATTATGAATATAAAATGTCTTAAAGAATCATTCTCCTACAAAAAAAGCCTTAAGTATGTCGCTTGCCTTTAAGTTTCTTAATTGCCACTCATGATCGCTTGAAGGAGCCGCCAAAAGCTTTCATCAACGCAACAAAGAAAGATAAAGAAATGGTACCATGTCTTATTATCAGTAGAGGTCCCTAAGCATAACGTTCAAAAGCATATTATTCAAGACTGGTTATCATAAAGAAATAAGCATAACATAAGCATATAGATAATCCATAATCTACGCTATAACTTAGCATAAAGCTTGCAACATTTGCTACTTTTTTGCGTTAATTTATTGACTACTTCCTGTTCTTAGTTGTTTTTCTGTTCTTTCATAGCTTTTGTGTTGTTCAAAAACATCGTACATATCAGAACTTTTTGTACAGTGTGTCAGGAAAAAAGGCTCCCCTCAAATGCAGTTTGTTTGATCGAGTTTATAAATTCAAAACTTCAAAGTTTTAAAAAGGACATTATTTCAATGCACGAATCTTGGTTTAAAACTTTTAAAACTAACTTTAATCATTATTAGCTCTCATCGTTATGTTTTTGTGTCATGAGACAATATTTTTAAAAATAATGAAATGATTTATTTTTGTGGATAATTCAACCTAATGCTATTTTATTCTTTTGTTTTTGACGCAAATATGCATACTTAAAATCAAAATCAAGTGTTATTTAGAACCCGGAGAATTGAGGAATATTTTTGTAATGATCAATTTGAGGGTTTTAGCCCGAGAATTGATTATTACAAAAATATTCTGAAAATTCTCGGGTTCTAAATGGCTTAGAAACACGCGACAGTTCCGAAGGATGCAGTAAATGTCTTCTATAGCGTCATCCCAAAAAGTAAACAATTCCGACAAAATCCGTATAAAGAATGCAGTATAATTTCCCGTAAATACAAGTAGCATTATAGCGTCATCCCAAAAAGTAAACAAATATTTCGGTCTAAAACTCGTTATAGAATAAATTATCGTTCTTAACCAATAGAAATTCTTCGTTATTTAGAATTTTCATAAATTAAACATTTGCGGGAAATTTTCATTAGAACCCGCCTAGTGCGTTTCTAAAGTAATTAAGAATATTGGAAAATTAGACGAAATTCTTTTTCGCCTATTATTCATAATTCTTATGATAGAATTATTTTAGAACTAATCACTGATGATGTACGAAATGTAAGAAATGAATTCATCTGAAAATTTATCGTCCTATTTTTTCAATGAAATTCACGTAATTTGTTTTCTTTAAACACGAAGTATGGCCTCTGTCAAATTATTTTTTTTAATCATTAATTATCTTTGCATTATGCTTAGCATGTAATATTCGAGCTTTTGAGACATTTATTGTAAATTATGGTTGATAGATAATGATTTTAATTTTCTTTTTTAAAGATAAAGAATTATCATAAACACATGTATTTGTTCAATCTAATTACCATTGGAATAATAATAATAATAATCAAAAAGCGACTTTTTTAATACACGTTTTGAATAACTAATTACTTATTAATAGTACATAACATTTTTGATCTCATAACGCTTACACTCTATCAAACAAACTGTATTTGAGTAGAGCCTTTTTCCGGATACACTGTATTTCATAGACTTGAAAATCAAATTAAACATATCCGAAATGTATACTAAAATAAGCATCATAAAGTATGAGCCTTATTAGCATATCCGAACTTGATTTCCAAAATGGATATGCCTTTCAAAAAAACATAGTTAAAAATAGTTTTACTTTTCATTTATTTTGCATACATCAGTAGGTCAAATGTTGTATCCGCGAAAACTCTTCAAACAATTCATGACATCAGTTAATTCTGAGATACTTAAAGAATTATCTTTTTTCTTCTTCTACTTTTTTTTTATTCATTAAACATAACTGTCTAGAAAGAAATTAAAATCATAATACAACAGTCAACTTAGTAAGACGACAAGATTGATCAAAATATACTGACTCACAAAAATTAGTCAAAAATACACAATAGAAACAAAAATATAAAGCATATAGGTCCTTTTCTACGTGAAGAGGTTTATCAGATATACTAAAATATTCATGAACATCTTTTATGTAACATCTTTTAACATCAACAGACTAAATTTCAAATTGAAAAGTAATTTCTTGTTTTTCTAATCTATTGATACACTATAAAAGATGTCTATGAATATTTTAGTATATCTGATAAACTCCTTCACGTGGACAGGGTGATGCGGTGTAAAAATACAGGATGAAGAAGGATGGAAAGCAGAAGCTCAAATAATTTAGTATATCTGAGGTAGGATATTGCGAAAATCTTTAATAAACTTTATGGTTGATTAAATGACAATTTGATTTTCATAATGATTTAAGGAATCATTACCTTATAACAGAAGGTGTATCAATTGGTTGTTTGCAATATCTTCCAAATTGTTTAAAAATAGTATGGGATGAAATCACTTAAAGTGAGATCCTATATACTGTTGTTGTTTCAAGTAGAGTCTACACTTTTGAACTTTTAAAGGACTTAAACCAACACGTAGCTGGAACACCTATCTGTTAGATCCATTATACAAAAGTTACTTTTTCTTTAGGCCGTCATATTTTTAGTAAAGATAATTTAGATATGGACAACAGGATTCCATTATTGAGAAGGTCATCAATTTTGTTCCATCAGCTAATGACTTTAAGATAGAATAAATTTTTAAACGTTTCAATTCTGCAAAGAAAAGGGGATGAAATACGGTTTCGACGGAGATCATTTTGTTTTATCATTTCAAAATACATACATAAATTCAATGCACATTTAATAATCATTAAAAAAATGGAGTAAAATTTATTAAACAAATATAATTTACAATGTGAGATAGTTATAAAAGGTACGAAATATAAAAATTAAAATCTTCACTGCTCATAGCAGGGTTCTTGTATAAAAGGAATTCAAGTTTAAGCTATGTTGTTAATCATTTTATTAGATTTTGCATCATGATGAGTCTTATTGTAAACAATGAAGCTTCATTTTATCTTAGCTGTTCTTCTATATACCATTGTATAAGTTATTTTAATGCAGATTGTGCTTATGAGGCATAAGTGATATCCGTCAAAATTGTCAAACCAATATTTATATATATGAGGGGCAACTATATTGTTAATAGGGTTTTTTGAGGGGTTTTTCATCCTTATTCTGAGAAAACACATCGAATACAAATTTTTCACCAAAATTAAAATCCTAAAATTTTGATGAAGAGCCATGTAGAAATAATGGGACTATTTTAGGACGAATTGTGACTAATTGGTGTTGGAGATTATTTTGACGCTTGATGAATATAAACAAAATAAGACACTGTCCTTGTCTCAAAGATGAAAAATTCAAAATATGGGTGTGGTCCTCTGATTAGGCCTGATTACCTTAACAATAGTAAAAATAGGTACTACGATAAAACACTTCTAATCATAAGATTCAATATTTTTATTCAGAGTGAACCTTGAATATGTGTGAAATAAAAAATGATTTAACCCTATTCACGCAGGGACTTAATTAGTTACTAATCTTTAAAGCTTAATTAGCCCTAATTAACTTTTATGCCACTTCGTGAAAGAAACATTTTTGTTTTGATTTAAAAAAGTGCATATGTTTAGGGTGAAAAACCCAATAGTGATTTCAGAAATTCAAAAATTTTAAACCTTGACCCCAATTGTGACTTAACTGACAATTTTATTTTAACCCTATTCTACGTGGGCTTTTTTTAGGGCTCATTCTACATTGGGGGCTATATAGCCCCCCTGCTATATCCCGAACCAATAACACCCTGATGATAATAGTATGCATACATATAGACTAACTATATAACTTTAATTTTCAACCATATATTCTGCTTACCAAGCATTTTTTCCGCTGATGTCAGCGTTTTCCTGGGAACACTCAGAAATCCGATGAAATTACACCCTTCCTTGGAAAAAATTGATCAAAAATCAAAAATCAACAAATATCAACAAGTAAACTATATCTTTCTTTATTAAAAAACATAATGGCAAGTATAATAACACTTTACAATAAACTATATAAATGAATAACATTCATAAAACTTCATACAATGTCTTTAGTTTAGTTAATACAGTCCAGTCGCAAGCCAAAAATGGCAATGCCTTAAAATTTCAGCACACCGTTCCCATTTTTAGCTTTATAGTTTTTAATGACAACGCCGTTCCCGAAAACGGCAACGGTGTGCTTTTTATCGAATTTATCATTTTCTTGGTCCTACCGATATAAATGCTTGGTATTCTCGTTTTTGGCAAATTTTCACGTGTTTTGAAGTTAAAATTCGTGCTCAAGGTAATTATTTTACCCATGGTTATGTTAATGGGATTTTTTTTCTCACGTTCTCTGCAAATAATTACTGATTTCTGTTTGAATGCCATTTGTATTTGATTCATACAATTGTGTAGAGTGATTTCAATCATTATTTAGCCGAAATCTTTTTTGTTGAACTTTGTTAATTATCCAGTTTGCTATTCATACTTATAGAATTCTCATTGGCGTCGCGCCATTAACCTGGTAAAATTGGGATAAGAAGTGATGCAATTGTTAGGACAAAAATGAAATAATTTTATTTGAAAGATAGGCAGTAAATCGGTAACGTATAAAATGTATATTGCAAACCGTTGCCAAAATTGGATCACAATATTTTTACCGCGTACAACGTTGCCGTTTTCGGCAACGGCGTTGTCATTAAAAACTGTAAAGCCAAAAATGACAACGGTGTGTTTTGAGGCATTGCCATTTTTGGCTTGCGACTGGACTGTATTATCACTACTTTAATATCAGATATTGTGGCGGTCAGATAAAAGTCGCGAAAGTTGTGCAAGGGGTTGCGTGACATTTATCAGGAAAAGTCGCGGGAGTTTAATGTCGGGCATATAGGTGGAAAATAAAAAGAATATTACAAAAACAATTGAAAAAAACAATCAAAATAAAAAAAACGTTGCGGGAATTAAAAGTCGTGCCAGGAGAAAAAATATACACAGTCAGAAAATGTCGCAAAAGTCGCGCAAAAGTTTGCGCGATATTTTATTCCCGCGACTTTTTCCGACCGTGACAATATCTGACATTAAAATATAATACCTTAGTTTGGCCATTCATCGATACAAGAAAACAAAGACTTTTAACTATATTAAAGAAATGGGCTTTCAACACCCAAAAAATGTTTACATAAAAAAGCAGGAAAAAATGTGAAAAATATATATTTAATTCCATTTCTGTCTAATCCCAAGTCTGAGGAAAATTTCCCAATAGGTTTCTGGTGTTTCAAGTTGGAATTTGTTCCGCAGTTAGCTGTTTACTTGATTCGCTCGATCGACCACTCTCTTACAGCGCTCTAACGAATTTATCTTTTTGGCCAAATTATCTACCTTAGGTTACATCACCGGAGCATTGGACTTGAGCTTTGAGCAGGTTGTATGAGCTACTGGGAACCCCCTAATACACGCTTTTCCTTTTAAAAGAATAGTGTTTCTTGATTTCAAGATGATTATTCTTTTTGGCCAAATTCATCCTAATTTAATTTTCTTTTAAGTCTCACTTTTCCGACGGGACAAGAAATATTGAAAAGAAAAATAATGATTGATCGAAAATGAATGATTAATTGTTTGAATCATGTAAATTGTTCGAAATGATTTCAATTTTCACTTTTCCGATTTAAAGGCGTTTGCTTTCTCGGTGAAAAAAAACAATTTAATGTGCCTACACGAAGAATTTGAATTCTATCGTCATAAAGAGTTTGAATGAATGAATGGAAAGCCTGTGGACTGGATATATGAATAATAATGTTAAGACAGAGTGCCTATTGAATTTAATTCATTTGAATCTTATCTATTTGAAAAATTTAGTATTCCATTTAACGTCTAACAACAAAACAATATTATGATCATTCTTTTTTGCTTTTTATGATAGCTTGTATCCTTTATAGGCTCGCTCCACGACACATGTTTTTCTGTTTAGTATCCCGCAGTGTAAAAATTCTTATTGTCTTTTATAAACCAGGAGGTGATAGCTATTTATCCACCAATAATGCTGAGATAGCTAATTCGGTACCGGTTAGAAAGCCCTATCTTTCCTGCGTCCATTGACTATATTTATTTGTCAGAGAGATCAATATTTCAGAAGATATGACCCTTTTTGCAACACTCCCATGCTTTTCTCTAAAAGCAACCTCCCTTATTTCTCAAAGGTGCTGATTTTCATCTTCATTTTTCACCTTCTTCCTTCTCATTTTCTCGTAGAATCATCGCACGTTTTAAGAAAAATGTGAAAACTCGAATTTAAAAAAACAAACATAAAGTATTGTCGCCAAATCAATCTTTTGATTGGTTGGAAATTACATCCTCAAGATACTGATTGGTTCATGTAGAATCGTTTTTATCATTTTTGGTTTCATCAAGACATTAAATTGTGTCATTTTAAATTGAACCAATAAGCTTCCTTGTCCTGTAATTTCTAACCAATCAAAAGGCCAACATACCTTTTTTCGTTGGATCCAGGTAACGTTAGTAGCCCACTAACACAGACTGCTATTTCGTCGTCCTTATCAGGATCATAAGCGTACGGCCCGATCGTATAATTATCGGCCTGCGCTTTTGAGTTTTTACCTTTAGCCGTCGACGGGGGTGTTTGATTTTCGTTTTTATTTTCTTTTTCATGGGGAGGGGTGTGAGATATCAAGTTTGTCGGAACTAAAGCGTGTTTAAAATTATTTAAGTCTTGTTGTTGTTGTTGTTGTTGTTGCTGCTGTTGTTGTTGCTGTTGCTGTTGCTCGGAAAATGACGTCTTATCCAGCATTCTGTTTATCGACATTAGATGAGCTTCATCGTCAACTTTCGTAAATATATTAGCATGATCTTTCACGTTTGCATGCTCGGGGAATATAATTTTTGTCGGCGGTGTTTGACTTTGTCCATGCGGGTGGGGCGGCATGTTATGTCGTTCTTTATCCAGCACAGGGTTCGGTATTTCCCGACCGAAATCATCAAACGTGTCGTAACTAGCCGCACGCCGTAATTTCGTACTTAATAAGTCGTTCCGACGCATAGTGTCTATCAGAGGGTTTTCAGCGACAATTTCTTCCGACAAAATACGACGTATATTTTGTTCACTGTTCACCTGATGGTACGGCGCCGTGTTTAACGAGATGGCGCGCCGCTGACAATACTTATATTGTCGGTGATGTTGTGATTCATAAGTTCGGAAATTAGGGGAGCGCACAGCCGGAGGATGTTGAATAGGGCTCGGAGAGTCATGAATGACGTCATATTGGTTTTCATGTATGCGTCGTCCGCCTGTGGAATTCCGGACAGAGCCCGTGGGACTATCGATCAAGCTCTCGCGGGAGCTGTTATGCAAACTGTACGGTTCCGGATAATAGTGTTGTGTGGGACTTATATGTAAAGCGTTCATGTAGTTCGCTGTTTGTTCGTCGCTCTCAAAGCTGTTCGCCTGCTTGAAAAGTCTTAGCCCGGGATGCATTGAACTACCTTTTACCGGCAGTTTCGATACCGGTTCACTAGTCTCATACATGACATTCCCGTACTCTTCGGCGCTCAAACTCCGGTAGTTTGAATCGAAACGTTTCGCTTTCTCATACACGTGCGTGTGCTGTGCCGGTAGCACACCACTGTTGCCGCCGTGTTGTTGTGAATAATTATCAAAAGTCGATTGTGGATTCAGGTTATAGTTTTTGAATAAGATATTCGGTGGCGGTGGTGGAGGCGTCTCCGATTCGCTCTCTTTGATGACGTAATTATTTTCGCTACAGCATTCTGACGAATCAGACGGGTCGTCATCGAAACGCGCTTGTCGCTGCATCGATAATTTGCGCGATGACGCCAACGAAGACGCTGATTTATGGACGGCATTGTTCGCCGTTATAACACTTGTCTGTTGTATCTTGGGAATGTTAACTTTAATGACTTTCATTGGCGCGTTTATGGCAGGCGGTGAGGGCGTCGATTGGAGATCGTTGCGGTTGGGTGCAGCGCCGCCCGAGGAGGCGTAATCATCCGGCGTCATGATCATTCTTTCGAAAGAATCTTTTGAGACGATGTGAGGGAAGACTTTACGTTCGTTGTCTGTTGTCTTGACAACTGATGTTTGTAGTTGTTCGTACTCCTTCATCACTTCTTCCAAATTCATCATTTCGTTTATCTAAAAAAAGAAAATGAGAATGAGAAAATTATGATTATTATTTTGTTTTTATTATTATTTTTTCATTTACAGTTGATAAAAGTTTAGTACAGTGAAAAAAAACACCAATTAAAACTAACTAGAATAAAAAAAATACAATAAAAAGAAATAAAACATCATAAACAAAATCAAATAATTTACAATGAAAAAAGAAAAATTAAAAAATTTAATTAAAATGATGTAGTAAAAGAGGATACATTCGAAAATAAGGACAACAAAAAGGGGTTCATGTAATTTCTAAATAGCCGACATTGGGTTCGTAGAATTAACAAAGTCTAGATGGACATTTATCTGGTTTCCAACTACGGATATGTCTTTTGAATTGAGGAAGGTAAAGGATGAGATATCGGGTCCAAATATCTGACCACCCTCTTTCGGATATTGACCCAATATTCTCCCCACAAATACTTAGACCCTTTGTCTCGAAGTTACGGAATGTTATGAGCGCTGACAGGATGTGTCGCGGGAAAGGGTCGATTCTGACGCTCAATTTCCGTAGAAATGGAGGTAAAAGTTTAAATTTCCCCATATAAATGGGACCATAAATGTAAGTGATACATAAAAAGTCTCATTTCGGCAAAAAGAAAAGCCCCATAAAAAAGGGTGCTCAGAAGATTACCTCCGCGGCACACCTCGAGGGCAAACTTTGACGATTTCTGATGATGTTCTATGTCGAGGGGTATAACACTGTCGAGTAATCTCGTCATGAAAAATCTTATTGTTTCTTCAGAAATCTCATAGCATTCCTATTGTTTAAACAGCAGGCCTGTCAGTATAGCACGATCAAGTCAATCACGATTGCAACATTCTTCAGCGTGATGGTGAAACCGATCAAGCAAGGCACAAAATTTCAACTTTTGGATTGCGTAAAAAATGTGTGCTATGCCACATCACATCATATCCATGTTATAATTGTGTTAGAGAAGGCAAGATATTTTGCTTTAAAAAAAGAAGATAATAATAGAATGCCATGACAGTATCAATCAGATAACAACTGGTTTGTAAAAAAAGGCCAACTCAAACTCGATCGCGTTAGCCCTGTGCGCGATCGTGTAATCGATTTCGTACACATTTCTTACTGACAGGCCTAAAACAGACACGTACAATTATTCAAAGAGTGATTTACCTCACGTTTTATACGTTGTCATAGTTACGAGATTTCTGCGCGGGTTTGAGGCAGATTGTCGCAATGTAAACATACATGCTAAAAATAGATCTAACAATAGTAGTTAGCGGATACCAGCAAGACGTCACAAGTAATACGCCTACAGCTGATTTATGGTGAATGATGAAATAAAACCTTTTTTCGTTGAAATGACTAAACCAGAAAATTCTTGTTTTATAAATAAGAAGTGATAAGAAGTGAAGAGGGTCATTTGTAAATATGAAACCACTTGCAGGAAAATATTCTTCAACAACTTCCTTCTGTTTTCGCATAATTTCCAAATTTTCAATGACAAGTGTAAACATTCCTTAGAAAAGTAAACAATTTTATTTTCTGCTTATCGGACGAATGTTTGGTCAATAATCAGTGTCCGACAACATTTCATCGGACACTGAGCGATAAGAGAAAATTGTACGGAGCGAATTTCTATGTAGGTGTGACACGATGAGAAGCGGGTATCAGAACTCACCGGGGACATCTGTTTCTCAACAAATATCACCGTTGCCGGTTAATTAATTCACTTTTCCCGCCAGAAGTTCAATAATTTGTTAACATTTTTGTATTCCTTCCAACTGGTAGAAATTCTTAGAAAGTAAACAATTTCATTGTCTGCTTATCGGACGAATGTTTGGTCAGTAATCAGTGTCCGACAACTTTTTATCGGACACTGAGCGATAAGAGCAAATTCTACGAATGGCATCCAACTGCAGGTGTGACACGATAAGAATTTACTGGATGAATGACCGAGCGGTTAAAAGAGTCGCACAGTTCAGTATTGAGGGACCTTGTCTTCTAACTTTCCCCCAAATCTTCTAACTACCTCAACCAATCAATGTTAAGCTTGCTATTCTTGATAAAGCAGTCACATGACTTCTAGGAACCAATCAGAAGGGCCCCTTACGTTAAAACCCCATTTCGTAACTACTTCAAACTAAGTTATGTGGGATGGAAATTGGTAGAGATGTTCATTATACCATATCACATCGATTTTTGCCCAAAGCACAAAAAAATCAGGACCCCCTACTTGAGCTCCGGTCCATCACAGTATAAAAAGGGCACCCCTAGAAAAATGTGCATTTATAAAATGTTCAGATGAAAATTAGATGAAAAAAAAATTTTGACGCGTCAAAAGCCAAAAGTGGCGCGGCATTGGCGTTTGATTTTCAGCCGGATTAGTGAACCTCGATTGTAGATATTGAGGAAAACTTCAACATAACGCGATGCTAAAATAAAAATGAAAATGAATACACTCTTGAAATCAACTATAACAGCCAAACTAGGTGACATTCACA
>JAUKPT010004730.1:0-10908 GCA_032273505.1 Nanomia bijuga
TTTGGGTAGCGGAATTGGTCTATTCGGTTGGCCTTGTTCTCCTGCATAGTCAATCCAGATGACGCACCGCTCCTGGGCACCAAGTAGTAATCCATCGGGCCTTGGTTTGCTTTGTCCAGTCGTACCACGATCGTTAGGTCTGTCTGGCGCTTTATTCGCCCGTGCATGTACCAAATTGACTTCCGATTTCTCCTAACTAAAAATCTAAGAATTCGAATTCTGATACTAAATTCGTCATTTATCAAAAAGGTTTGTTCATGTTTGTTTTGTGTGACCGTTGCACCGGAGCTGACAAAGATTTGCACAACTTCTTTTGCAACTTCTTCATATATGACGATAGATTGCTGTCTAGATGTTTCTGCTATTTCTCTTGAGGTCGTTGTGAAACCAACTTCACGGTAGAGATTTAATAGGCCATTGAAGTACTTTTGACATGTAGTCGGAGAAGGCTTACCCTGTTCCTGTCCAACTTTTTCAATCAGATTTTGTGACAGATAGCCGTATTTTTTGTATACGGATCGTATGTGATCGAGTATTCTTGTTTTTTTGTATATTGCACTGCGATCGTCAATTACTTTCCTTGCTGCATTGAATAGTTCAGTGGGAACTATTGCCTCAAAAGCAGCGTCCTTGCGTACCCATGTTGATGAGCCATTCATAACTTGTCGAGAACTAAGCTTTTTAGATGTCTTATTGAATACATTATTTCCAATGTATTTTTCATTTGTAAGTAATGTATGTACTGCACTTGATTTCCACATGTGATCCAGATCACTTTTCACACCCAGTTTATTAAGCCGTTCAGCAATTTTGATTTCGCTTAGTCCATCGTCTACAAACCAGTGGTAAATCTTGTGAACGATTCGAATTTCTTCTTTTGGACCGGCAACTAAGATCACGTGATCAGTTTGCAGGTTCTTTTTCTCACCAAACGCCAAAGTGGCCTTCACCATGCCGTCTTTGTCGACTAATACTCGGCGTAAACCCAAACCTGCATGCCCGCCCTGCCGGTAACCAGTTTCAATGAGTCGGCATTGACCGTTAAACACTTTTACCGAGAGTTCTCGACTGAATTCCCCAGCCATTGCTCGCTTGATTGATTTAACTATTGTTGATGTAATACTGCCATCATTTTGAAATTGTTCTGCACAATAAGTGATTTGTATTCCAGATTTGCGGCAGAGGTATTCGTAATATGCACTTTCGTCTGCATCTTGAAATCGACCCCAGCGACTGACGTCATAAACCAAAATTGTTTTGAAGTCGGCGGCACCGGTTTGCACGTCCTTGATGAGTTGCTGGAGGCCGGGGCGGCCATCAATGTTCAGGCCGCTTCTGCCCGCATCGGTATAAGTCTTAACGACTGTCAATCCGTGCTCTTCAGCGTACCTGGCGATGGCGGCCGCTTGATTTAGCGTGGAGTACTGCTGATGTTCCGTGGACATCCGCACGTATTCGGCAGCCCGAAACTTGAGCGGGTCACTCTTTGGAATCTTTGTTGAGGTGGCGTCCATTGCCTGGAATCATCCCTTTGCTGCTCTGACCTTTGTGCCCGGAACCTCGTTTGAGGTGGTGGTTACAGGTTTTGACGCGCTTTAAATTTGGCGGGAGACTTTCACGCCATCAGCACGAACATTGCTCAAGAGACGTTAGCAGTTCCCGTCCTTTGTGGCGATCAAGTCGTCTCTTTGCAATTTTTCAGGAGCGGGGCTTTGGGCCTGTGAGCACCGTGATTTCAACCGTCCAAATGCCAGCTTTCGCATTGGGATTTCCATCGATACGTGTCATGCGATACCTGCCTGCAAGAAGTGGCTGGTACGGTGTGGACGCGTCCATCTTTGCAATGGTTGCCTGAAGCTGTTTTTTGTTGCGATCTTGCTGCAGGCGGCGATTACTTTCAACGTAGTCGGGTTTGGCAAGCCTATATTCATCCCAGTAGCTGCTGTGCCGTTTCGCCCAGTCTTTGGCGGACCGGCGCTGGTTGTCGCGGTAATCCGGGTCGGACTGGCGCTTTTGCTGCTGCCAAATTCGCTTGCGTTCGCGTTGGCAAGCGGCATCGGTGCACACCATTTGCTTGGGTATACGGGGGTCAGGTTCAAAGGCTCGACCACAGACAGAACACTGGCGTTTGGTCATCGAATTTGCCGTCCCAGCATATTGAGCACTCCATACCCCCACATATTTCGTTGGAATTTGGTGATTGGGACTTAAAAGCGGCTGGCGTCAATGCAGCGTCTTTGCAGCATGATGCGGTGATCACCACCAACATCAAACTTCCATTGAACGAGTCGGCCAGAAAGTGCTTTGCCCGCTTCCTTCGAGAACTCCGAGTAGCCCGTGGGCTTGCACAGGAAGGCTTGGCGTTTGACGCCGGAGTTCACAGAACGTTTGTGGCCCATGTGGAGCGTGGTGCGCGAAATTCGTCGATCGACAACATTGAACGGCTAGCCATTGCGTTGGGCGTGCGGTCGGCTGATTTGTTGAGGGATTTGGTTGAAAGGATTGCAGCGAAAAGCAAATGCCTGCCGTGGAGTGACAGTTGATCTACTTTTAAAAGCATATACGGAGGAGAGACTTCAACTGAAAGCCTAAGAGCCACTTACTTCGCGACTACATTGTAGAAATTTTCGATCTGCTCCGGTGTGGCATTTATCGAACCACTTGGGTTGTGCGACGGTAACGTTGACAACGCGTTCTTGAACCACAATAACGTCGGCTAAAAAATAAAAGCATACCATCATAACTGGGTGGTGGTGAGTGCACTTTGACACTTTTGTGAAAAAAATTAAAGTTGCCAAAAAATCAAAATGTTATACATTGTTGGAAAACAAATTTATACAAAAAGACTTTGGCCTTAAAATAAAAAACAAGTAATTTGACCATTTACTCTCGACTAAAGAGTCCAGCGTGGGTTTAAAAGGAGACATGACGTGGAGCTATATCCCCTTAAAGGTTTATTAGGGATTTTACTCACCATTTGACAGAACTGGATCATCTCCCACAATACGTCCGCAACATCGGGCAACATGAAAGGCTGAATGCCCCCAGCACACGCTGTCACCATACCTAGAAGCGTGCAGAGAGAATTGCTTCAATCACAAGAGTATTTGTTTTTCTTTTAGAAATTTGACCTAAAACCGTTAGGAAATAAATTTGTTGGAAAGGAAGGGGGATTCATAATGGTGCCCCTGAACTTCCCATTCCTCTGTTCTGTGCCTCTCCCTTTTTTTACTTTTTTTTTATTTTTTCTAAAAAACAACAACATGGAGACAAATAAACAAATAATATACCATTCAAAAAACACAATATGAACTTTTTTTCCCCTTTTTTACCATCTTCTTTTCGTTTTTCTCATAAATATTCAAATAGTAACAGCAGAGAGACAGCGCCGTTTTAGCAAAGTTCAATGGATATATTAATATATTAAATTTTATCACTTTTCTTAGATAAACAAACCATCGTTGTTTTGGTAAATTTGAAGAATTATCTAAATTATAAATGATCAATGCCAAATCATTAGTCTCTCTTAATTTTAACAATGATTATTTAAACAATGAATAAGAATTCAATGAGTGTCACAACAAATAGAAATTATATATTAATTTTCATGGATTACAAGCATGTTTTTTACTGATTGTATTACAGTTTAACCTAGTTTGTTTACTTACGAAAAATGATGTATTGTCAATTGCGTAATATGCGCGCTCAGAATGATTCTGAAACTTTTTTTCCGTTTCAACTGGCTTTAATAGATTCAACTGGATTCAACAGAAATAAGTGGAAAGTTTTTGCAAATAAAAAATTTGGCGGCCGCCCAGTTGAGGTTTTTTTTTGTCACCCGGTGCGCCGGAAACAAAGTTTTTTTTTTGGCCTTAGATCAGTCTCGTGGCTAGAGGGGGGGGACAGCATTGTATATTCAGACCAGCATCACCAACGCGTAATGGTATGTCGTCTTTCAGCACACTTCCATGTATGTAAGTTAAACATCGTCGTCGTGATATACTTACTGGATGGGGGACGCGGATGGTAGAGGCGAGTGTTATTTACAAATGATGCAATGAAAATGCCTAACTATCGTTAGGCAATGCCGACAGGTTGACCGATGCCATGAGAGAGGAATTGCGTAGTTAGTTGGTAGCTGATGCAACACTAGGTGGGACTTAAGCCATTGTCTTGATAAGCACGCAAAGAGCTTGTACATGGCTGTTCCATCATAAGTAAAAACCATTAAGCACCATCAGGTAAAACAAACATTGAAAATTAACCAGAAAGCAGGGAGGAAATTCAGCAAAAATTAAGAAGAAACCCTTTTCAGAAGATAAAAAATAAAAAGAGGAAGAAGACAACTGTTCAATTTTAAGAAATTCTATCGAAAAAAGTAAAAAATGGACAACATTTAGAATTTCTTTCCTTTTTAGCTTATTCTGAGTTAAAAAAAATTTTCGCGTAAAAAAAAAAAAGAGGGAAAAAAGGGGAAATAAACAATTTTTCATGAAGTTGAATCAGTTAATTATAGCGAAGAAAGTAAAAAAAAAATGACGAGATTCAGACGTTAATTCAGAGTTGAAAAAATGTTTTCCGTTGTTGTGTGATTTTGAATCAGTTATTTCATTACCTTTGACAATATCTTGCCCATACTTCCCAAGTAAACCTTCAACCATAGACACGCGTTCTCTGACTTCATGGAATTCTGGTCGGCTCTAAAAAATAAATGATCATGTAGGACTTACATAAGAACTTTCCTTAATTCAAAGATGTAGTTACATCATCTTTTTATTCAGAAGATGGACAAATGGGCTGGAATATTCTTTTACATTACTTAAACCAATTTTCATAATATTATCAGTTTGTAGCGACTGCTGAGCACTCCGTTGTATATTCGTTGTATCAGAGCTCAGGAATCACGGCGCGGCTCAGAAGCCCTGTCATTTACTCGGCAGCCCTTCCTAATTAACAAAATAAAAATGACATTTCTGCTGTCGACTAGTTCGACAGATCTTTACCTGAGATTTTCTGTGTCTCGGAAAGTTGTAAGATTCTCGAGCACTCCGTTGTAAATTCGTTTGGAGTGAAACTACTGAATTAAAGTTGATGAAAAAGAAAAAAGAAAACTTTTTTTCTGGGTCAGTTGAAAATTTTAAAAATATACCATGGGGGGTCATCAATCTTTGGGAAACTCAAAAATGTATTCATTTTCATTCTATCTTCATTTTTCATTATTTCACATTATTAGACAGGTACCTAAAGTATTTTGGGCACCAAGCGATTAATGTCATTTACTGTGTCACCTCTGGTCAGGCGAAATAATCATCATATTTCATAGAAGCAATGATAGTTCACAATTCACTTTATCCTTTGAAGTATCAAATGATGACTTACTTGTAGGCCCAATTGTAAAATTGATAGCTAAGTTTAATCAACAAAATCTGAGGGTTCTAGAAGTCTAATCGGCTAAAAATATTCTAATTTTGTTTTAGGTACAAAAACTCGTTCCCAGACCCCCAAAAATGAAAATTTTGAAAACAAAAAATTGAAAAATTTGAAAAACAATTCATCAACAGGTCCTGGTCAATTTCAAATTATTTTGAGGCCCAACTGTAAAATTTGAAAACCAACTAATCTACCATAAGAAATAAAAATTTTCAAAAAAGTGAAGAAATGAAAAAAACAAATAATCCTTAGAAAATCACTGAAACTTCCTAAACCACTCTTTTAGATATAATGAGTTTCAGGTTGATAAAATACCCATATTTTTTATATATTTCTCATCTTGAACATAATTTTTTTTCCATAAATCCCTTTCTTTGAAATCAGACATATCACAACGATCCTGATTTAATGGCCTCGAAAGAACAGAAATATCAAATGGCCTTAAGATTGTTAAATCATTCAATGTTCTAACTCTGCTTAAGGGGACATACACAAAGCTGACATCGATATTCTTCATTTCCTTGGGTGGAACGAGATCGATGACAACGTTTAATAGTGTCTGCCCTTGACTTTTGTCTGCTGTGCAAGCAAACGCAGGGACCAAAGGAAAGTGTTTTCGTTTAATGCTGACAGTTTTGTTCCCGATTTTTATTGAAAATGATCCATCGACCGCAAATATTGGAACATGATTGTGCAATAATCCTTCCAATGGCTCGATAGAAACATAGTTGAATTCAACTACAACATAATCAGGTTGCTGGCTTAAGCGGATGATACCATTCTTTTTGTTTGGCTGGTGTTCCAATGGTATCAATCTAATCACACAAGTGGTTCCATTGGTCAATCCCAACTCTGTGGACACGTTTTTGGTGAGGAAAACTGGCATACCAATATACAGAGGAAGCTCTCTGATTAAACCCTCAGTTTTGGTGCTTGGCAGACGTTTTATGAATTCAAATTCATCCACTTTTACTGAATCAATGGCAGATGAAATAAAGACATTGAAAAAATTTGAATAATGAATGGTAAATAAATTGTTGATTTGTTGAACCAGTTCATTTCCAGGTGTAGTGTTCAGATCATTTCCCATGACTTTAGTCGATAAAATCAAAAAATCAGCTTCCGAACATTTCCCTAAGAAGGAAATGGACAAAATCGTTCAGCTTTACTCGAGGCATCTTTCTCTTGACGTTCTTTTCTTTCTTCTGGCTTTTCCTGATTTCTTGTCTTGGCATTCCGTTTGGCATTTTTTTTTTGTCGTTCTTTCTTTTCTTCTGGCTTTTCCTGATTTCTTGATTCAGCTTTCCTTGAGGCATCCTTTTCTTGTCATTTTTTCTTTTCTTCCGGTCTTTCGTTGTTTCGTGATTCAGCTTGTTTTCTGTTTAATTTTCTTGTTTCATCAATGACATCTTGCCTTGGCACATTGGTCTTTTTGATTTGGTTTGTGAAGTAAAAATACAAATCTCTCTTGGCTAAGGAATTATCAAACAATTTTTTCTTTTGAAATATGTTGGTTACTTCCTGTTGAATGTGTTCATCTTGTCTAGTCGAAAGGACATTTCTTACTGAATTGCAACCTCGAGATTTTTGGTATAGTAACATGTATGGTATCATATCTTTTCGTTTAGATTAGAGAAAAATCTATTATTTTGACTGATGTGCTGATCGTTGGTCATATACCATGTTCCATTTCGTTTGACAGATGCTGTAAAATGTCCACTTGCTAGATTATGTCCACTGTGCCAGACGATACCTCTCAGTGTCATTTCTTCAAACTGGGTAACAGACTGATCTATCTTCAATCTTGGGAATATTTTCCATGTTCTGCCGTACATGTCGGAGTGAAATATTTTCAATTGGATTACCAAAACATATTTTACGTCGTTCAAAAGAAACGCTTTTGTACAGCTTCCACGATTTCCACATCCTCCATATTCTCTTTCACACAGATAATCATCTTGTTAAAAACCATGGGGATTGAAATATGTATTGAAGAGTGCTTGCACTGTTTGTTTATCTCTGCTATCTTCAACGTCCAAAAATGAAATTGCTGAGCTCATCGCTTTCAATTACTCTGTTGCAACAGTTGTTTGTTGAATCAAGAACAGCTTCACATATAATTGATTGCTTGATTGATATTTGAAAGATGTCGTTTTCATCAAAACAATGTTGTAGCACTCATGGGCATCATGTTGGTTACCAAAAACATAATGAGGTAAGTTTAAATTTTGAAGATGCTTCTATGTCTGGACGGTGTTTCTTGATTTCAATTCCGTGAAAAGACACTTCATTTCACTAGCAACATTGTTGTTTGGTTCAAGATCATCAAAGTATTGTTGGATTTCAGCAACTGTATACAAAAATTGAACCACAGCATTGAAAAAACACACATTGACACCTTCATTCATCAGTGGACAGGGAGGAGACGCTGTGATGGCCGAAGGCGTTGATGATTGATCTTTAGCAGCTTGAGGAACAAACGCTCCACTTCGAGACAACTTTTTTCTGTTGGCCACGTCATTGAGGCGAGTAAAACCTGCTTTCCTCTTTTTGCTGGGAGTTACCATTGTGTCAATCTATAAACAAGGTAAGTATGTGTGCGTGTTAGTCTGTTCGTTAAAGGTAAAATAGAATACATAGAAAAGCAACCACAAAACAGCCAATCCAAGATATTCGTTGAATCTAAAATGTGAGATGAACATAGCAAAACCATATAGTTTATCATTTCCAGATTATCTAGTTAGAAAATAATCTTCAAATTGGAAGAAAAACATGCACATGCAAAGATAAAAAAGTTCTGGAGTTCTGATCTTATAATCTAGTTTTCTTACACTGAATAAACAACAATTGAATGGGATTCCTCCACAATATTCTCGAGTGATCTCCAATCAGTAGGTATGTATGTGTGAATGAATGAACAGCACCTTCTCCCTCACATTGTATTACAGTCACTATTTGTATTACTATTTTTAATCTAATAAATAATAAATAGATGAATGAGTTAATAGTTACTTACACCTACTTGTGGATGAAATGCACACCAAATATGAACAAATACATGCAAATATGTGCAAAAAAACTAAAAACATGAGAATGGGAAATGGGAAATGTATTAACATGTACTAACAATAAGATATAGTCACTAGACAACAAAAGAATAAGCTACAAGATCTTTTTGGGACTTAAAACTCAATTTCATCTTTACACATGTCTGATACAATATCCTCTTCTTCCTTTTTTTTCTTCCTCCTCAATCTTCTTCTACTGATTTACCTGAAACATTAGTTGCTTGTTTTGGGCCCGAAGCTGCCTTACTTGGGGTTATGAGTACTTTTGTTGGGATTGATGATTTTGGTGATGAGGAAAAAAATAGATTCCTTTTAGGTGGACATCCAGGAGTTGTAGAAACAGAAGTAGGAACCAATTGATTGGACTTTGGTTGGGTAGGAGTTGAAGGAGCTGAACTGAAGCCACTTGGTTAGACTGTTGATGTGTAGGAGGTGGAGGAGCCAAAGCCAAAGCTTCTTGAGAAGTAGGAACCAATTGATTAGACTTTCGTTGGGTAGGAGTTGGAGGAGCTGAAACCGAAGCCACTTGGTTGGACTGTAGGTGTGTAGGTTCTTTTTGGGTAGACATCTTCTCAATTAGTTATGTTCCTATTATATTTATTTTCTATCTAATATTTTGTTTATCAATTGTGTTTCTTTATCTGAAAGAGAATAATAAAAAAACAGGTGTGTCCATCTAATATAGGTTTTATAAATAATCTAGCTGGTTATATGTTCAGCGCAATTTTCTTTAATGGCTCTTTTTATCATGTATTTTACGCAAGAGCTTTTTACAGTCAATCTAGGCCAACATCGAGATGAAGACTTCTATTCTAGCCTGGTTTTGGCACTAAAAACTTGTCTCAAGGCCCCTTAAAATAGAAACATTTGAAATTTCAATATCAACAAACAGAATTGTAGTAATCTCATATTTTTAGTGTACATTTTCTATGAAGAGAAAAAAAAAGTGAAATGTAGTTAAATATTGTATTAAAAACTGCAAGCTTGAAAAAATGAAAAAAACACCCCCAGGTATTCACCCAAGGAACAAGTGTGCAAAATTTCAGCCTAATACGACCATATTTGAAGCCTCCAAGCTGCCCCTAAGTTTTCGGACATACAGATATACATACATACAGACATGTATACATACATACATACAGACATTGTAAGATTCTAGCTCAACTGAAGTTGAGAATTTGAATCTTTGTTAGTGATTTAATAAAACAGTTTCAATTTATTTGCAAGTTTCAAACTACATGTTGTGCAATTCACGTGATTATGGGTCATAATCCGAATCAATTTTCTATTACAAGTCAACTTGTGAAGATATCTATTGTTTCGCTATAACAGGACATACTGCGCAAAAGCCGAAAACCTGGTATAATAGAAAAGGTAACTTTGGAATAACCGGTCAACTGCTTTATCTTATATTTTTAGCTTCATCTTATATTTATAGAATAAATGAAACTTTTGTAAATATGTGCAAATACAAACAATTTAATGTGAGATAGATACGTTAGAAATATATTGAGAGAATGAGGTTGAACTGATATGTATACATCTAAAAAGTCCACATTAATTTACCCTTGACTGTACAAACATCCCTTCACATTGAAAAATCTGAACGCCATTACGCCTAGCCTAATTTAGATAAACTTTTTTCTTGTAAGTTCTAAATAACTTCTTGTTTATAAAATGGTTGAAATCTAAACCAACAAAATCATCATTAAAACAAAAGGGTTTAAACAGGTAAAAAATGCACATTCCTAAGTTAGAAAAAGAATTTAAGTCCAGAACAATCTGTGACAAAACAACTTAAGTCCAATTGATTTTATCCAGTGGACTTAAGTTGTTTTGTCATCTATTTTTCACAAAAAATCAGGACTTAAGTTGTTTTGTCATCTAAAAATTGTCAATTTAATGAAAAAATGAAAAATCAATGGCCCAGAATTCATATAATATTAGATTCCTAGAGTTCATAAAAAGCGCATCTGATGCAAAAAGGTCATTTACTTGAACTACGCAAAAAAATAAATTTTGAAAAATTTGTCTAATTATATTTCAATGTTTGCAAAAATAAATACGACCACCACCAATTGGTACCCAGGTACTAACCTAGATAAGGTTGTCTAGAAAAAAATGGTTACCCACACTTAACTAAAACTAAAAAGGAGAAAATATGTGTCAATCAGATAATAAGTGATCCTCCCACCGCTTACAATGAATAGGTACATTATACTAATGACTGACTTCTTTAATACTATTAGAGGAAGCTTCCAATACTAGACCTGAAAGTTTGGATTGGAGAAGTAGAAAATGATGGAAACACTGAACGTAAAATCATACACGAGCACTATGTCAAAGAAATGGCAAGTAACTACCTGATTGAAGAAAAATCTGCCATGTCCACTCAACAGAAGAGACCTAT
>JAUKPT010004731.1:0-10907 GCA_032273505.1 Nanomia bijuga
CTTTAATATCATTAATCATGCTGACAAACTTCGTCACAACTTTGACCCGCTCTTCATTCACAGGGCTCGGATCAAAGTAAAATGCGAATATTGTCTCTTGATCTGTAACAGCTATGTCTGTAAAGCCATCTGTCATAATACTAATAAACTTTGTTTGACCAATTTTTTCTTTTAACTCATCTTCCATCGACTGCTTATTGCACGCACAAAATTTTTGCATGCATCATTATCTCCATATACATTACCAGGAGTTAAGTTGTGTCGTTCTTCTAATTTGATGATTTTCTTGTACTTTGTACGTACTTCAGGAGATTTTCTCATTCTTTCTCACTCATCTTTTTCAACCCATCAATGATGACTGCCTGATTTGGATTAACTTCTTTGCTTAGAAATGACTGCTTTTCCAAACCTAAACCATCGTTTTTCAAGAATAGATCCCAAGAAACCTTATGCTGCTCAGATTTGGCATGGCTACGTGCTGAGTCAAGCATTAACCATGTACAGCCACTGTTGTTGGTCCATTCTGGTCTGAAGTTCTTGCAAGACAAGATTTTCTCAGCTTATTTTGTGCAACACTTGCATTTCATAGATAGAACTTGGTCATTTTTCGAGTTTATCGTCAACCACCGATCCGCCACTTCTTTTAAGACATTACGAATGGTTTCTTTGTAAAACCCTGTATGTGAAACATGCAACATTAGAACTTGGTGTCACTGAGCTCTTCTCGCCTTGCTTGCCCTTACCAGTTCCGGCACAAGGGGAAAGTTGGCTGGTATAAGAAGAGGGACATGGATAAAACGTTGTTTGTTAGCTATGAGTAGCTATGAGGATATTTTATTAGCATTGTCGACATTTGAAAAGTTTTATAGTGAAAATATTTTACAGACATTCTCTAGTTACATACCAACGACGAAAGTGAAAGGATGTGTATATCAGTATCCTCGCATATAAATTATTCTTATTCTTATTCTTATTCTTATTGTCGAAATTGTTTCATGTAAATTTTGCAAACTTTGTAATACTGTTCGTTGCTGATATAGTCAATCGAAACAAACGTACTGATTTCTGTGGTTTCAGTGATTTCTGTGAAAATACAGACATTCATATGCCAGAAAATATAATGTAGGATGAAGAAGATTTAGCTGACGAAGATGTATAAATGTTATTTTGGTGTACAGTTCTATTATTTGATTTTAATTAAAAGCCTAGATTGACCCTTAAATTTTTATTTATAACTTGGTCGTATCAATTTCTGGTTTTTAACTTATAAACTAAGGTCATTCCAATGCTTCTATATTCTATATAAAGTAAAATAAAAACATGCAGATTTTGTGGTCCTTGTTCAAAAAAACATCTATGAATGGCACATGAGTCATGAACCTTGGCCAAATAAAACACTTCTGATGCCTTAATTGGTTACCAACAGATAAGACAATAGAAACATTGGATCTACTATAATTTTGAGGGGTCAATCAAGTTTCTATGACAGCGATTCAGAAGATATAGAATATTTGGACATTTTTGGACATTTTTGGTCATTTTCTGTCCTTTCTGCCACTAAAAAGACACTTCTGGTAATCTTTATTGGGATGAATCAGATAAATAATACAAAAATAGGGTCTATAGTAAATCTGAGTGGCTAGACAACTTTTTCCGACAAGAGATTCATGAGAAATGAATTTGGTGGATTTTGGCCCTTTTTGGCCCTATTTGGCCCTCTTTGGTATTTTTCGGCCCCAAAGAAGGCACTTCCGCGTCCGGTGCCTTAATTGGTAATTAACACAGTAGAAACACTTGGTCTACATTTATTTTGATGGGTCAATCAAGTTTCTACGACAGGCGGTTCAGAAGATATAAAATCTGTGCATTTTGGACATTTTTGATCATTTTCTGCCATTTTGCCATTTTTTTTACTTGCTAACTAACATTTTCACCATTTTCCTCAATTTCTTAGTAAATTGCACAATTCAATTATTTTAGGTGCAGGTTGTTTGACTACTTATGGATAAGAATAAGAATTTGTTAAGGAATATTTATCAATCTTTTAATGAAAACAATTTGTTCCGTTTGGGGACAAATTGGAACATCAGGTATATATTGAGATAAGTTAAGCCCAAAATATAAAAGTTAAGGAGTAAAATCTTTCAGATAAATATCTTTAAAGATAGGTGTTTTAGGAAAGTAGATTTGGTTGAAAAATTCCTTTCCGTCAATTGCAAGCAGGCTTACAAAAAATTATGTTCTGGAAGGGAAAAAAATAACACACTCTCGATTTTGGTTAGTTATATAGTATACAATGGGTTTTCTTCAAGTCTGTTTCAAAATGAATGACGTAGTTAGATCCATACCACATGATAAATTATCTGTAACAGATAGGAATTCAAGTCTTTTATGATTACCCGTTCTACTCCAAAAAGCCAAAATCGAAGAAAAGGTCGATAAAAAAATATAATACGATCACCAGAGATCACAATTTTAAATAAACAAAGGTCTTAGTTTTTAGAGTTCAAGGGTAGCTGCAGCTCTTTGTTCTATGAAACATTTCCTGACTCTTTACAAAATGAATTGAATAGGAGATGGAAATAAGAAGATTCGTTTATAATCGTTATAATCGTTATAAACAACTTCACTTTATAAAAATAACAAACAAATCGAAGATCTATCGATTACATATTAATTACTAATATCACAATCAAAAATTAAACATTTTTTTTTATGACGACGAAAGCAGGAATATCGGATGGAACTAACTAAGTCGCAATTTTAAGATTTAAGAAAACTTAACATGCTTCAAAAACACCCCAAACATAAATTGTATGATGTTGCATATAAAAAGAGTGATCACTACCCTTGTCAACATCATCTTATACAAAAAAACGGGAATATTCAGTTAACCTCCCTTGCTCTTGAAGGTAATAATTTATCCAGAGGTTGAAAAATAGAAAAATTGTAAATTTGGACATTTTTAGAACCTGGTGACACATAAAATGGATAAGATGCTATAAAAACTGATCATTGATATAAATTCAATGAGATATTAACAACCATGGTGATATCATTTCAGCTAAATTACACTCAATTTTGTTCTGGAGGGACAAAGTACTAAAAAAAAATGTAAGCATATGATTTGAATATCTGTATTTCTGTTATACTTTGTTTACTTTACTTATCTTTTTCTTTCTTAGGGTGAATTGAGTTTCTATGGTGATGAATTGGTTTATGGTGGGGTAAAAGCAGAGCAGAAAAATTCTATTAATTATCGTGAGTGTCGTTATTTTAAAACAGACTTTGACGCATGTTGCAGATACTATTTTGTTACAATATGTTATGGCGACTATGTGGAAGAAGTCCTTCAAGAACTCAGTCTCGAACCTACAGATATCATTGTTATGAATTCTTGTCTGTGGGATGTTCATAGACATGGAAGAAAAGGTGTTGAAAATTATGAGGAGAACTTAGAGAAATTAGTACTTGCATTACGAAGACTTTTACCTGATTGTATATTTTTGTGGTTGACCACACCTCCAGTTGCAGTACAATCAAAGGGGGGCTTTTTAACGAATCCTGGACAAGAAAACGTTAAGATACAGGAAGTCAAATATTGTAATGAAATTGCACGTGAGGTATTCACTGCTGCTGATAATATCTATGGAACTTTTAAAGTTGTGGACTTAGATTATGTATTCCAATACTTTGAACACCATCGTGCGTCCGATGGCGTTCATTGGAATGAACGTGCCCATAGACGTATGTCTAACATGATTCTAGAAGAGTGTAGCAAATACTATGATTTGAAAGTCCCACGGATACTCGATGATCCAGGATTTCGAACAGAAAGTGAATTTTTCACGGGTCAAATGGGTGGCCCCAACTCATGGGGTGAAGATGATCGAAGTGATTTCTGGAGTAATGAAAGAAATACCGGCCATAATGGTTGGGACTTTGATGACAGTCAGCGTGGCATACCTAGAATGCGTATGCCTATGCAAGGTTACCCATTCATGCAACCACGCAACATGATGCGACCCATGATGCGACCACCAGGTGCTGGATTTGATCCTCGAATGCGTATGCCTCCAATGAACGATCTTGATGATTTAGGTCAAGCAAGGTTGCAAGTGGAAACTCAACAAGAAAACCGAAAACGTAAACGAAACTCTGTCGGTGACAGTAGTGATCGTCCACCTGAGAAGCAGTACAGATTTGGTGTACCAGGTACCTCGGCCGCTAAACGGAAGACAGAAGAAACTGATAGTAATGTTGTTAAGAAGACAAAGATCGAAGAAGTTGATGGTATATTGAAGAAATTAGTTGATTTAGGAAATGGGGTTACAGTTCATCTTCTACTGAACGAGAAAGAAAAACAAGAGCACTTAAAGAAACAAGCAAAGACTGAAGCAGATAAAGCTAAGACTAATAAATGTGTGAAAAGTGGAGCAGTTAAAAAGAACACAGATTCTGTGCCTGACGAACGTCCTGCCATCGAGAACAATGACGATAAACCGAAGACCATGAGTGAAACTGAACCAGTTAAAGATTCTGAGAAATATGAAAAGGACATCATCAACTCAAACGGCACAAAAACTGAAACCGACGCCAAGGATAATTTAGTTCCTGGTGACGAGAAAGAAGCTGTACCTGAGATTAAAACTGAAAGCATCGTGGAAGATGTTGTGGAAGATAAAGAGAAAAATCGAAGAAAGGTTCTTGTCCCTACAAGACGAAGTAGTCGACTTTCCAAATCTGCTTCCAAACTTTTAAACCTCATTCAAACTCCTGTTCAAGATTTGATTAATAGGGTCCCTGCTAATGAGAAAAAATCAACCACTAACATGACTGATATTGTGGAAGAATCACCATCAAATGATGTAAATTCTGATTCTGATCAACCACAACCAGCAAATATTTTAGAAAAAACCAAAAACACTTGTAAACAGACTGCTCTGCCAACTACCTTGCAGAGCAGTGAAGCGAATAGTGCAACTTCTGTTAAGTCAAGTACGC
The DNA here is from genome assembly GCA_032273505.1 of Nanomia bijuga. Classification (NCBI taxonomy): domain Eukaryota; kingdom Metazoa; phylum Cnidaria; class Hydrozoa; order Siphonophorae; family Agalmatidae; genus Nanomia; species Nanomia bijuga. Next base: position 5,005 of record JAUKPT010004731.1, read on the forward strand.
CATCTCTATTGCCAACAAATAATCTTTTACCTAGTAAAACGATTTCACATTCTACGACTGTAATTCCTACTACTTCTATTACTGTTTGCACTGAAAAAGGCAAACCAAACGAAAAGTCAAACGATGATTTGAAAGATCTGAATAAAGAAAATGTTACAATTGTGGTAACATGTAGCACGAGTCCAATCTCAATAACTACAGACATAGTAAAAACTGGCCCGACTTCTAGTGTAAGTCTGTTACCAACGCCTTTCTCTAGTATTAGTAAATGTATAACAGCTACTAGTGTTCCCCTTATTCCGACGAACAGTTCGAAATCTCACAACGTAAGTAGCTCAACACTACATCACAATGTTAGCAAGAGTTCGATCATTGTGACATCAGAGACTAGCAAAACAACAACTCTAAGTCTGTCTTCTGCAACTATGGATGCCGTTTCAAGTATTTTGAACAAAGTTATTGAGAAAACTATTGAGAGTTCATCTAATGATTTTACACATTCCATTTCATATTCTGACTCTTTTACATCAGACAATATATTAAACACCTTATCTTCTGATCAGTTGAGCACCTCACCAAGGAAAGTTGATACGTTAGCCCTACTCTCCATGCCGTCGCCATTTGCAAAATCCAAACCGAAGCAACCAGCAACTTTGACGGCGCACAAACCACCATCTGTGTTTGATGTAACTCCAACAAAAAAGTTGAGTGTCGATCTCAACAACGACTCGTTTTCGAATTCATCTATTGGTCAGAATGTTTCCTCTCATGAAAGAAAGGTGTTTAAATCGGATCAAAATAACTTGCATGTAGTTTCGAGTGTTAACAAAGAAAATCATCTAGGTGAGTCCCTCATCAATAAATTTCAATCAAAATGGAATCAAAACAATGAACATTTTGATCAGGCAAAACAAACACAAACAAACAGCATGTCGACAAATTTAGGAAACTTGAGTAATCGGCAGCCATCTAAAAATGAACAATTTGGTCAAGTGAATGGAAATGCATACAACACCCATAACAGCAATTTCACTTCTGTGATATCGAACTCGAATATTTCTAAATCAGGAGTTACAGCCCCTGCCGTGCCTTTACATAGTAATGTTAATAATTATACATGGGTTGCTCCTGACAAAAGAAAGGAACTTGGCAAGGTATCACCAGCAGTCTCTCTGGAAAAGAAATTTGATCAAACAACTCCCGAAGACAGTTCAAATATCAAAAATTTATCTGCAGCTGAAATCTCTGATTCTGCTGCATCTGATTTATCGAAAGAAAAGAAAAAGTTGAAGAAACATCCAAATGAAACGAAGGAAGAGAAAAGAGCTCGACGAGCCTTGAAACGGGAGAAAAAAGAAAAACGACAGAAGGAGAAAGAAGACAAGAAAAAGTTGTTAGGTATGTCAACCGATACCAACATTCAAGGTGAGAATGCTTACGAATGGAATACCTTGCTACCGAGAACATCTGAGACAAACAATTTCCAACCTCAACCGAGGGGCCGTAGTGCAACATGGGCTCCCAGTTACTATCCAAAATACGATAAAGATTCGAAGAGAAGTGCTGAGTTGAAAGCACGATTAGCTCCTAATGGAATACCGTCGCAACCCACACAACAACAACAACAACATCAACAACAACAACAACAACAGGCTTACCCCCAAAATTATCAAATGAACAATCATTTACCTCGTGCTCAACTAAACCAATCGATTCAACCTGGCATTATTGGGATGTCATATATTGCACCTGGAGTACAGAACTCTGCGATAGTTAATCATGTATCAGCACCTGGTACGAACATTAGTTTTGTCAGTCCTCAGAAAGGTCTACCTGGGGCGTACAATCATTCGATACGAAACCAACACCTTCCGAATTATAACAAGTCACCAATCGCTGGTATTGATAAAAATGTCAACAAGCTTGCAACGGGTAGTCCTAGATTACCACTCCAGACTATTATTCCTCAGCCAGCGCAACCTCATACGAATGATGGCCATGCGGAATTACCCAAACAAAAGCATCCTTTAAAACCAAAATCGAATCATAATGCTTTGTATCCTACTCAACAACCTGCTCATTCCCAACAAGTAATTAACAACGTTCCATCCACACCGCCGTCGGTATTAAACGCATCCATTGCTACTCAAAACTCTTATCAAACGTCAGTTTCATGGACAGTGGATGAAACAAAAAGTACTATTAGAAATAGTCCGTTACCAACTCAAAAACGAATTGTAAATACTCCAAATTCAAAAGTGACGAAACATCAAATTGAACCGTTACAAACTATTCAAACGATCTCGAAGTCGCCTTCACAGAAACATTTTTCACAGACGCCTAAAGCAAACCAGATCAGCACTCCACGTTCAACTTACAACACGTTCTCACAGAATTACCAATCACCGCAAGTGTATCATCATCCACAACAAGTACTTCAGCCACAACATTCATCTGTTCTAACGCAACAACAGTTGACTCCTCAACAGTTGCTTCAACAACAACAACAGCAGCAGCAGCAACAGCTCATTCAACAGAGTGCTGGTCATAAACAGTTGTACATTGATGAGTATGGTCAAACATACACATTAGAGGAAGAGACTTACATTGTTGATCCCTCTGGTCAAATCCAAAATATTAGCTCTGCTACAAATTCGTATTTGCAACAACAGCAACAGCAACAACCTCAACGAGGAACTACCCTTCCTCAGCATGGTGTCCAATATCCTCAACAAGGTGTCCAGCAACAATATTCTATCCAGTCATCGTTACTGTATCCTCATCAGCAACAGACTGGCTACATGTAGGGAAACATTGTACATGTTACTGTTGGTTGCGTTTCTCATTTTGTTATGTTTTTATTCAAATATTGCGACCTTTCTTACCTGAAAAGAACTTTTAAAAAAGACTTTTTTGGTTAATTTTGTTCTTGCGCATTTAACACTTCTGTTCAATGTACCTACTGGAGAAAATGTAATAGTTAAATATAGTTTTTTTATCGACTTCAAAAAAATTAAAAAATTAGAAAAATATTCATAAATAAAATGTACATACATTTTTCTTCAAGGTACAGAAAACCCAAAGATTTATACCGGAGTCACTTAAAACGATTGTTGAAAATTGAGATTTTTACTTACTTCTTTACAGTATTGATTTTGCCATCGTTAAAAATCGTTTAAATGGTTTTTTGCATACATTATGAAATATACTGTTGTAAAGTTTTCTACTCTAAATTTGAAATTGAGCTCATTTTTATTTTTTGTAAATTGTCCAAATTTTGTCCCAAATATTTTGCTATATTTTATATTTTTATACTTTTATATTTTTTAGTGAATTTGAATAATCCATTTTTAGTGCTAAAATTGCTTCCTGTCTAAATTTTTGGGTTTAAGTTTGTTTATTCGTAGGTTTTGTCTCAACATCACGTTTGATGTGTTCATGAGATTCATTCTTTTTGTACATATTTCCTTGAATGGGTAAAATACTTGATTCTTGATATTCAAATTTGTTTCTTCCCTTAATCTAGACTTTCCAACACAACTCTTCATTTTCGAGAAAATCCTGAATTAAGTCCTTATACAGTTGTTTCTCTTCTTTTGAGCTTTTTTGAGGCTAGAAATTTGTAAATGCCTCGAAATGCTTCGAACTTTGATTTGGATTCGAAAAATAAATTTCGCTTTTTCAGAATTGATCCAACGAAAGGATTGAAAATTCACTAAGGTTACTAATTGATCGAAAATAGGTATTAAAACTGGATGTACACATTTGTTTATCCACAATTACCAGAAACAAAAATTAAAGAATTTTTGAAGATGCAATTTTGGTAATTAATGTAGGTTATAACCCATATTTTCAAATCTGCACGGGCTTCAGTTTGGTGGGGCTAAACTTCGACCTGGTCGAAATAGGCGAAAAATAAAAAATGCTGAATTTTGCAGATTGCTGGCATATTGAGCTTCCAATGAGAGGAAATGATCTCAAAACATCTTTATACTTCCGGTCAAAGATTGGTCCAATCTGGCACAGAATAAGGATATTTAGCTCTAAATGGGCCTAAATTTTCATAAAACAGGCATTTCTGGTCATTTTTTCCGTTTAGTTAAATATAAAGTCGGTTGAGACCATTCATTATACTACCTAAAGATCTTCATTTTACTTATTTATCCTCTATTTCATTTTTTCCACAAAATTCTGGTTGAGAAGCAGTAGTAAAACTCCTAAAATGTTAGCTCTTTTTTGGAATTTCTCCTAAAAATAAGAATAAAAAATAAAAAATAAATTGAAAAACAGAAACAAAATGAGGAATATTGCAAAAAATCTTGAACAAAACATGGTGAAATCTCCTGAAATAAGTTACCACTTATCTCCTAAATAAATAGAGAAAAACCTTCTAAAAATTCAGAGGAAATTCTGAGTGGTCACCCTGAAAGTGGGGAAGGTCTCCTAAATGGAAGAAGGATTCCTAAAGAGGGGAGGACTTATTAAGGGAATAAAATTATTTACCTTTACATTTACTCTCTTTGAATACTTCCCCTCAATTGTTGCAACAGCTGTCATGAATTTCATACAATTCATTATTGTATTCTGCGGGAATAAACGTTCGCGGAAGACAAAATTTAATATATTTAGGAGAAATAAACTTTTTACGAATAGAGGATCTCTGAAAAAATAAGCGGGAATGACTTTCTTATTTTACAATCAATCTGTATAAACTACATATCTTCAAACATTTCGAATATAGTGAACATTTTGCTGCATTAAACTTTTTCTGACGATAATTTTGAAGATTTCGCGTATAAATAAACTTTCGCGGATGACGAATTTCGAAAAAATTTGCGGTATTTACTTAGCCGGAAATGCTCAAAAGACGCGAAAATGCAAAAGTTTCTTGCCGCGAAAATTTGACCTTAGAGTACAGTACGGCATAAGGTAAGGTACTTATTTTCATTTTTTTTGTTTACATTTCATCAGCCAATCAAGAAAAATTAAAGTTTATAAACAATAAATTTTGTAAAGGATCTTGGACGTGCACAGAAGGAACCTGCAAATCAATAATAGACTATGGTTTAATAAGTGTTGAATATGAAAACAATATCACCGAAGTCGTCATAGATAACAAAAAGATTTTGATACCTTTTCACATAGTAGAGAATAGAACCATTTATAGTGATCACTGTGCATTTGTAATAAAAGCAAATTGGTACATGCAACATAAATGTTTAAAAGAAAAAGAAAAAATCATAGATAAAACTTCTCTGGAACGATTTCATCTTATGACAAATCAAGAAATACTTACAAAAATAGCTAACGAATCAGGTAACCTAAGAACCAGGTATTCAAAGTGGCAAAAAACAAGTAGAAGAGATAATAACAAAGTATAAAAGAGAAAAACAAAAAAAAATCAACCAAAAAGAAAGGAAATCTATATAGAGTAAAGAGACAAATAAAAATGCAGTATTTAAGAACTTCAAAAAAACATAAAAATATAATAAAATATAACTTACATAATAAATTGATAAACCATAATATTCGAGAGGAAGAAATCAAATACAAAAGTAAACAAATTGAAAACGAGATGAATAAAATTAAAAAAAAATGGACAAATTGACAACCAAGCTTTTTGGAAGTTCGAAAAAAAGAGTGGACAGAAAATCAAAGCTAAATGAAACTGTATCTGGAATAATGGTTGAAGAAGGTAACATAGTTTCAAATGACAATGAAATCAAGGAAGTTTTTGCAATTTTTTATAAAAACCTATTAACCCTATCTCCTATGGGCTCTAATCCAACCGATTTCCTATGAGGGGAGGGGGGCATGTGGCCCCCCTCCCTATGTATCTCGAGAACCAAAGGTCCTCTGGCTTAGATTTTTGGCAGGTATCATGCCCAGACTATCTACTTTCA
>JAUKPT010004732.1:0-10906 GCA_032273505.1 Nanomia bijuga
GATGGTAAAGGATTTCGTTCTTAATGATGTGTTGAGTTTTAAAATAGAGTAGTTTGGTGAAACTGGTTAAAGATCTGTGAAAGATGAAATGTTAACTTGTGGTGGTTGAATTCTATTCTGGAACATGTTTTATATTGAACGTAGGAAATGTAGAAATATTGGCTAAGTTTGAGTGTGGAAATTATCTCGAGCATAGACTTTAACCGCGTACGGAATTTCTGTAGATTAAATGTGCTTTGAGTCTATCAAAATCTGAAAATCGTGTAATTCGATGCATCTCTTAGTTGCCAAAATTTGATTTTGCCACGATCGAAATCTACTTTTCTTTACTTCTTGTCATTCTAATGGAAAAAATAGGTTATGGGCATTTTCTTCAACAAACCCATGGAAATTAGATAAAACAAAGATTTTCTGTGTCCGATGAGTAATTTCAAGGCATTTTTATCATTTTTTTAAAAATTAAAGTAAAAATGTTATCTACTCTATATCCATAGCTAGTTTTTTTTTTATTATTAGTAGTTGCTTAATCATGATTCAACTTTGTTTATAACCGTCGGTAAAAAGTAACCTATTTTTTAAAAAGTGACGACTTTTTTGATCATTACCGACCTCATTCTGTAATTGAGTTGTATCAAAGAAATCTAATTAAAGATCTTCAAATTCACTTCTTTTTGTGTTAGTGAGTAAAGTTCAAGGTTTGCACTTATGATGGAATAGCCGTTATCAGGCTAATCGAGGCATAGTCAATATAATTTTCACTTTGATCCATAAGATTTCTCAATTATCACATAATCAAAAAGTTCCTCAAAAAGGAGTGACCAATATACCAACGGTAAATAATTTGGCCAAAAGTTCTTATTTCTTCTCCCCGCCATTTCGCTATTTCTTCCCTGGTTTAGGGTGTGAAACAATAGAAATCTCTTTATTTCTTCCCTATATTTTCATAATTTTGTTTATTTCTTCCATCCTCCCGGGGGGGTCGCTGTTGGCCAAAATATATACCGTTGCAATATAATTTTCTAAGTAACGATCCGGAGACTTTTCATCGAGAGTATTAGCTGCTAAATATAATAGAGGACCATTCCAGTGAGTCTTGGACTCCTTTCCAACGTCAACGATGGACATCCAAATCGTTTTTTTTTTTGTTTTCCAGGGTTATTGTCTGATTACAGAAATATGTTCTTAAAATGATTTTCATAGATTCTTAAGGACGGATAAAGATCCTCTTGGAACACCTGCAGATAAATCGATAGTTGCCATAAACCTACAAAACTTAGACGAGTTGATATACTCTTTTTAGAAATCCTTTCCAGCTAGTCTATTTTAATGATATTTCTGTCGACTTAGTAGATTAATTAAGACTTGGTTGTGTTATTAGTTGCTGAATAGCATTATAAACTACCCCTTTTCAAGAACAAAGCGGTATACCTCTTTGTAAAGTCGCATCGTGATTCAAAAGCATTAGTCTCTCTTCGACGATCCATCAAATGGAGTACCCGTTTTTAGACAATATTATGTGGTTTCCCAAACAACTAACACACATCTCAAAACACTCGGGAAAACACAAACAAACATTCATACCGCATCATCTATAATAAATACAAAATGTTCCCAACATATATATACACCATATTACTTTGTAGTGTAGTATCATCTACCTTTATTCTTAAAACACACACAAAACCCAGTAGATGGTTTTATCTTTTTTTTTTCTTTTTTACAAAAATATATAACTAAGTATGTCTGTATTTAAGTGCTATAGGCGGATTTTGTTACGTTACATTATGTAATGGGTAACTAAAATACCTTTTTGAAATACATTTTTGATTGCAAAAATAAATATAAATTTGCTTTGAGTGGTGTGTGCATGTGTTGTTGGTGTCAGAGAGATACAAATTATAAAGCAAGAAATAGGCTGTAATAAAGCAAAGTTCTTTTAAAATAAAGATAACAATTTAGATAATAAAGTGAAAAAATAACAAACTTTACAGGTAATAATTAGATTATTTCTTAAGTGGTAAATAAGTAAATAAATAAATAAACAAATAAATAAATAGAATATTTTTCATTTTAAGATTTTCAAACCACATTGGAAGCAAAAAAAGACTATATGCGATAATGCTACTCAATACATCGACTGAAATTGACGATGATAATGACAGTTCATTACAAAACACATGATAATGGTGACCACCGATATACGATCTCAAGTCTTTAAAAAAACTGTTATTTTATTTTATTTATTGATTTCCAGTGTGTCATTTGTGATTTGTCCAGAGAGTGTAGAACGAAATCTTTTGAACTTATTGTTTTTGTTTACATATTTAGTAGTAATATCAAAAAAAATGATTTTTGGTATCATTTATGTAATTTTAATCTCTTTATCTGGAGTGACAATAATACTATTAGACATTTAGGGATTGCCTACTAATTATCGGTAATTCTGATTGGTCGAAAGTTAAATCATCAATACTATATTTGTTCACTTCAAAATATCATTTTGTTAAAAATTAAAATGATGAAAATATTTTTTTTTTTAATAAAACCAATCAGATTCTTGATGATGTAATTTTCAACAAATGAAATGGAAAATTCCCTTTAGTAATGATCACCCCATTTGTTTAGTTATCGTTCGTGGTGTATCTGGAATGTAACAGAGTGTTGTAGATATTTGCATTGTGCACATTTCGTAGAAGGTTGTTGATAATTGACATACAAACACACATATACAGTGAAAGAACTTTACTGTTGAAGTCCATTCGGAAATTCTAGACACTAATTTTAGAAACTGCGATAACTCGAAAGATTTGAGTAAAGTTTTAAATTTAAATTTTGTAAATTGTGTGTATTGTGTAGAAGAAACCTTTCTATATGGCAAGAAGTAGATGGAGGATAACTTAAAAGCTATTAGTCGTGCGATTTAACCAAGCACATATTTGGATTTCCCATGAATTATCGGTTCGACTCATATAGGTCATGTATAGCAAAAACGCCGTCGTCCTGGTAAAGAAAACCCTATTTTTGCGATTTTAGCGCGAGTTTTTCAACTTTTTCACTTTTTGCCCGATAAAAAGTATTATTCTATAAAAAAAAAACAATTTACAAAAGGAAAATTTAAAATTTCACTAAAATCTTTCAAGTTATTGCAGTTTCTGGAATTAGTGTCTAGACTTTCTGAACTATAGTTATAGTCTTTTGTTATTGTCCGAAATATTCTTTTATTGTTCCTGTCATCATACCAATCTCCATTTTAATTGGTTTAGCGTCTTAATGCTGATACAATAAAACCAATTTAGTAAAAAAAAAAAAATTACTTCAGTTCCAAAATGTGGTGTAATGCATAGTCGCGTATGACATGACGCTGAGAGAAGTCCGTTAAAAGAATGGATTACATTTTATTTTCAACTCGTATATATTTAGAAAAAAAATTTCATATCTGTTAACACAATTATGCATTTAAATTTTAGAATGGAATTCTGACTTAACCAAAAGTTTTTAACATATATCTTTCTTTTTTTTTTGCACAGATACAATTTCAACTGATGGTCAGTATCGGTTTGAATGGAATAGAGATAAGATTTAGAAAGAAATTTGGAAGAGAATCGCACGGAAGTAAACATGGCTAATTTTGAACAAATATATTTTTTAGACATAGAAATAAAAGTAAATTGATGTAAAAGAAAGATTAATAGTTGGGTGGTTTGTGTACTTTTTGACGAACGAAATTATATTCATTTTTTTTCAATGGTTATATAAAGAAATTCAACTTTCGTTTTAATAGACAAAAAAGAAAAACTGCTTATGTAAGAAACGGTGGATTGGTTATATAAAACAAACAAAAAATGAGATATCTACAAAAGACTCGAGTGTTATTATTTCGGTGTTGTTGGATCTTCTGGTCAATGCAACTCTTTTACTGTAAATTCAATAGAAATAGTTATTTTGACGAACAAGTCAAAATTTTGCATAATTATGAACTAGTAACACCTGCTGTATATAATTCAGGAGATTTAAACGGTGAAGGTAGTTCGACTATCATACAAATCGATGCATTTGGAAGAACATACGACATCGTTTTGAACAGTGACGATAAAAAGAAAGCAAGACCTTCTTTTCAGACGTACGTTGAGTACGTCAGTCGAAATAAGACGTATCAGGGAAAATACGTCAAAGAAAATGACTGTTCTTTTAGTGGAAGCGTCAAGATGTTATCTCATGATACGGCTAACGTCGTTCTGAACTATTGCAACGGTATCGAGGGTATGATTCAAACTAACGATTCGTTGATATTCATCGAACCACTACGCAATACAAAAACACGACAACCAACTATAAATCAACAACATGTTGTCTATAAAAGCGACGCCGTTAATCTAAGATTCACAGAAGACATTGTAAGTCGGAATAATTACCGTCAAAAAAGGTCCCTCGATACACGACGTCGGCAGCGACGTCGCAGAAAGAGAACAACAGGATATCAAAGTTTTTTGTTGTTTATTAATAAATCAGGTCGTGTTGTCGTCTTATATTATTTAGACGCTTACAAGCGTGCCGTTCCACTCTCGACGTTTGCCGACAACGAAGAACGACGGGTCAATACATATAGCGACACGGAATGGATAGTAAAGGACCAAAAAACTGAGCGTAGATTTCTACTGAACAATAAAACCAAGCTAATTGCTCCTAGCAACACTGCGTCGAATCGGCTTGTAGTAACAGTAGAAAAACCGAAGAAATTTGAAAAAAGAAATTCTGAGGAGGAGGATGAAGCCAGACGGTCGCACCTCGGCGGGGAACAATATCACATCGAGGTGATGGTAGTTGCCGATATTTCCGTCATTGAGTTCCACGGGCGGGACCGTGTCGAACAGTATATCTTGACGATGATGGACGTCGCAGCACGTGTTTTCGAACATGAGAGTTTAGGGATGCGCGTCAACCTAATCACGGTGAAGGTCCACCTTCTTGAGGACGTGTATAGTGGTTTTGAAGTATATCATAAAAATCCCGCACGGACTTTACGTAGCGCGTGCAGTTACATCTCGTCGTTACGCAACGAAGACGAAAACCATCCGAATCATTTCGATTTCGGGATTGCACTCTCCCGGAATGATTTCGGACCTTCTGGATTCACGCGCTTGTATAGTATGTGTAGTGAGAGCCGGAGTTGCGCGCTCGTCCAAGACCAAGGGCTGTCGTCAGCATTTGTTGTTGCCCACGAGACTGGTCATCTTTTAGGGCTAGAGCATGACGGGGAAAGTGACGCAGCAGAATGCGTAAACGAAGGTCCCATGGGTGCCATCATGGCTCCGATCATCCAATCGAAATACAATCAATATCGATGGTCCCGATGCAGCCGTGAAGCACTAAAAGAAAACATCGAATATTTCAAGTGCGTTAAAAACAGACCTTCACAAAGACTGAAAAGACTGGTTGGACATGGCTCTCTTTACACCTTATCAGAACAGTGCCAATTTAATTTTGATAGGAATTATGATGTGTGTGGGTTATTCTCGTTCAACCCATGTCGAGAACTATTCTGTAGGGTACCAAACTCCAATAAATGTACACGTAGGGGACCTGCCCTTCAGGGGACTGTATGCGCTAAATACAAGTACTGCATGAACGGGGAATGCATTGCACCCACTGACAAACTTGGCCCCCCTCACGAGGAGGACATTGTAAACGGCAACTGGGGAATTTGGTCGCCATGGTCACAATGTTCTCGCACATGCGCAGTAGGTATTCGCACTCGGCTTCGTGAATGTGACAGCCCGAAAAACAGCCGTAGTGGAAAACCTTGTAGTGGCAAGAGCATCGAAAAGGAAATTTGTAATACAAATGTGTGTAATGTGGAAATACCACTTGCGAAACAAGTGAACACATGCAAACAGCTCAACGGAGATAATTGGACTGTCTACACGGACCAATATTTCGATAAGAAGTTACAAAGAACAGATCCAAAATGCTCATTTGAGTCCAAAACGTTATGTACTTGGGAGAACGAACATGGAAACGATATTGATTGGACAATAAATAGGGGTGGAACACGAAGTTTCAATACAGGACCTAGTGTCGACCACACGTCTCAAACCTCTAAAGAGGGAGGTTATTATTTATACGTTGAAGCGTCGAGTACACGTGTGAATACAAAAGAACGCTCAGATAGTGCTCGCCTGGCGAGTAAAGATTTCAACGTACCACGTGTTTGCTTTACAATGTTCTATCACATGTTTGGACAGAATATGGGCAAGTTGAACGTGAAAATGCGATTCCGTAATGACACTGAGGTCACTTTATGGACAAAAGCTGGTAACCAAGGTGATAAATGGCACGACGCAGAGATTCTTATAGAAACAACAAACCCATACAAACTTATTATTGAAGCTGTACGAGGAAAAGATTGGTCAAGCGATATTGCTATCGATGATTTATCAGCGAAAACGGGATTCTGCTCTTCTGAGCGCCAATCAAATGATAGATGTAAAATTGCATGCCGGTCCTTGGATGCACGGGAATTCCGTATGAGTATGAACGTGACAGACGGGGAGCGGTGTGGGGAAGAGAGGAGCAGTAATATCTGTCTCAGCGGGAAGTGCATTGAATTTGGTTGTGACAATAAGTTTGGATCTACGTTACAATTGGATAACTGTGCTCTATGCGGGGGAGATGGGTCGACATGCGAAGAAGTGAAGACTGATACAGTGAAAGAATATCGATTAAAACGGGGCTATCAAAGTATACTGACAATTGATAAAGGCTCTACGTACATTAATGTTTTTGAATGGAGAGCCCGACACACATATTCGTATGGTGTTAAGAAGAAGAATTCTTCAGTGCGTAAATGGGTGAAGGAGGGAGACGGTTATGTCGTATTGGCTAATTCAGTGTTCAAGTTTGAACGCATTGAAGGGAATCTACATATAACGTCTGACGGGCCTATATCAGAAGACATTGAAATCATAATCTATAATTATCAACAGTATACATTAAGTACACGTTTGGGTTATACATTTTATAAACCAAAATCGGCAAACAAAAGTTATGCATACATAACCAAGGGGTGGGGGGCTTGCAGTACGACATGCGGAGTAGGACGTCAGGTGACAGAAGTCACGTGTGTGCAAATTGAAACTAAAATTCCAGTTGATGACGCGCACTGTAAGGATCTGGAACGACCCCTCTACCAGTACAGACAATGCAATAAAATGATGCAGTGTCCCAAGAAATATACGTGGCTAGTTGGCGAATGGCAGAACTGTTCCAAGTCGTGCGGGAGTGGCGTACGTCAACGCAAAGTTGAATGTATATTCACTGAGAACAACACAACCGTTTTGAATAAAATGTGTTCGATATTGTTATCACAAGTGCCTCGCAGTAGAGAGTCGTGTAACGTACACGAATGTCCGAAATGGGCTACCGAACTGGACTGGAGTGAATGCACAGCTAGTTGCGGCATTGGGATAAAACAGCGAGTCGTGAAATGTATTGATCAAACTAGCGGTGATCCATTGAACGATACCGAATGTTCGGTGGACATACGTCCGGACGCCATCGCCCCTTGTAACACACAGCCGTGCGAGAATTACGGTTATATCATACACAGTAAAGGTGAGTGTAGTGTTACGTGTGGGGGTGGGAGGAGGCTTCAGATTGTGTTTTGTGTTGCGAACGGGACTAAAGAACATGTTGAGAACAAGTACTGTATCGGCCCTTCACCACCGATAATACTCAATTGTAACGAGAATCCGTGTCCGGAATATGATTGGACGATTGCATCCGGATGGACGCCTTGTTCAAAGACATGCGGAACAGGTGTCCGCTTACGAAAAGTAATTTGTATCGATCAAAGTAGTGGTCAACCGATCAGTGATGCGGAATGCCCACATGTGACTAAACCTGCCGAAACAGAGATTTGTAATACAAGAGTATGCCAGGGTACGGCTGATCACCATTACAACATTGTTCCGGCGAGTGTTTGCTCCGCGACCTGCGGAGGAGGCCAACAACCACAGTTCGTGTTTTGCGTGAATAACAGCACAGGGAACCATGTCGATAACAAGTACTGCCAAGGCCTCACAAAACCACCAAACACTTTAGCATGCATGACGCAACCGTGTCCGAAATCTATTTGGCAAGAGGAAGAAGACTGGGGCGACTGTACAAAAACTTGTGGGTCTGGAAACAGGTTTAAGAAAATCACGTGTGTGGATTCGTATAGTAGGGCACGAAAAGATGAGAAGGAATGCGAGTATATGAAAAGACCCATTACAGCTGTTGCCCCCTGTAATACACACACGTGTGATAGTTACTTCTATGAGATCGTTACTGATTTGAAATGTACCAAAGTTTGCGGCGGGGGTCAACGACAGCAATTTGTTTTCTGTGTCAATAACTCGACTAAAGAGCGAGTCGATAATGTCTATTGTTCAGACCCAATTCCCGTACCAACAGTTATAAAATGCAACACTCATCCATGCCCCCCAAAACCTGTCTGGAAAACAGAGAACTGGTCTCGATGCTCTAAATCGTGTGGAGCTGGACATCAAAAGCGGATAGTGATTTGTGTAAATAAACATACCGATAAACAAATGCGTGACGTGCATTGCCACGTGTCCACAAAACCTGACGTCACAAGGTTATGCAATACACAAGCGTGCGAAAAATATGTTTACAATATCATGGACGGGGGTATGTGCACCAAATCTTGTGGTGGTGGTAAAACAATGCGTGTTGTGTTTTGTGTTAAAGAAGGCACTTATGATCCAGTAGATAACGTATACTGTAAAGGCCCAACCCCTGCTCAATTCGTACCATGTAATCTACAAGCCTGCCCACAGTACGTGTGGAGAATGGATTCAGGTCTGTGTTCTAGATCTTGTGGTCTTGGGACGATTATCAACACGGCATCGTGTTACGCCGTCGAAAAACACCTCAAAGTCGACGACACGTTATGCGACAGCAAAAAGCCAACTATTATTTCAAACACACCGTGCAACGTTGCAAAGTGTCCGGAATATGAATGGCAGGTGTCCGATTTGACAGCTTGCTCGAGAACATGTGGTAACGGGACGGCCATACGTCAAGTTTCTTGTATCGATAAAGACACAAATGTAAAAACCGATGATACAAATTGCAGGCCAGATGTTAAACCCGAAGAACTAGTTCCGTGTTTTGTCGAGAAATGTAAAACATATACAGTGAAGTATGCTCCGTGGGGGAACTGTAGCTCCATATGCGGTACTGGACTACAGACCCGGTCTTTCAAATGTCTAGATGGAGCAAGTCAACTCGAGGTCCCAGCTCACTTTTGCGTGATTAAAGAGGTTCTGAAGAGACGATGTCGGAGAGAGTGTCCGCAAGCGGAACGCCTTTACTGTGATTTCACTGACCGAACTTTCTGTAGCTGGAGTAAGGCAGTGGGGCCGACCCATTATGATTGGTTAATCGGTAATTCAACGTCATACAATATTCCCGGTAATGGCGGTGGTAGTACGAAACCCAGTTATTTTGCATACGCAGAAGGAGCTCCGTATACTACAAAAACTGCTGTGCTCTATTCACCACATGTCAGTATTCCTCGTGGTTGCTTATCTTTTAAATATATTAAACACGGGAAGCAAAACGCAGCAGAATTGCGTGTTAAACTTCTTTCCTCTACGAACATAAGAAAAGTATTATTCAAGAGAATCAGACATCACGGACAGCAATGGGTGTCCGAAAACATTCCCATTAAAATGAATGGCACATACAGAGTGCTGTTTGAGTCACGCCGTGGGCGGGGTGGTGCGATGAACGGCATCGCAATTAATGATATAAAATTTCAAGCTAAGGATTGCGCTTCCACGAAGAAATCGAGTGGTGTGATACCACGTGGGTGTAGAGAGATTTCTCACTTCTGTAAAAATTCACAGAAGCAGAGGTACTGTAAGTTGAGTGCAGCTTTTAGAACTCTCTGCTGTAAAACATGCTCGAGTCTGTTGTTGAACAGGTAGCCAATAAGCGAAGCCTAATGCATGAGACTCGAAAAGGGGAAAACTTTGTTCTTATCTGACAGTAAGAAGGGATTGTTGTCAGTGTCGGATTTTGGAGTGCGCTTAGCAGGCTATAGCCTAGCCCCCCTCCCCACCTCCAGTCATAATGTTAGGTCCCGCGCAAAGAACTTCTTTTTTGTTATTTTTGGTCTATACCCATATAATATAACTTGCGTAGAATTACCTAAAAAAATTATTTTCGGCCCCCGCGCTCTACGTTTTAGCCTATACCCTCCGTCACCGATAATTGTATAAAATACTATTACTTTAAAGACATAAAATGTCGCGGAAGTTGCGAATTCTTTAAGAGAAAAAGTTGCGGGAATCTAATAATCTCATTTACACAACATTTTATTTCAATATCTGACATCATCTTAATATTATTTTCACATTATTTCATCTAGAAATTTTGAGAAGATAAAAACATTTGCGACACAAAAAGTCGCGAAAGTTGTGAGAAAGAAGCATGCATTGGGTTCTTCCCGCAACACTTTATGCCTTCAAAGTAGTTTGAAAAGATTTCTCGAGATGTAACCGTACCGCTTTCCATGTTTGCGTTTGTTGATAATTTCTAAGATGCTCTTATTTTCCTTAACGAATACAAGTTTGGCTTTGAAGCCTTATATTTTATGAACAGTGTGATCTGTCATACAGAAATTTGGTTTTATCACCAAATTTTGACTACTTTATTCGTTTGATTGGTTAGAGATGGCAGCATTAGAAAGCTAATTGACGCAATTTAAAACGTCACTTTGTGAATTGTTGTTAAAGTTCAAAATAAAGAAAACAGTTCTACGCGAACTTAACCCTAAACGTACTGGGCTTTTTTTGAGTGCTTTATTACTGGGGGGGGCGGATTCCGCCCCCCCCCC
>JAUKPT010004733.1:0-10906 GCA_032273505.1 Nanomia bijuga
TTTATCTTGAGATTTGATTACTTAATGATCAATTTCATATTTTATGTTAAAAAATTAAAACTAAGATCAAAAAAACATTTTTTTCACATTCATCAGAAAAAATCATCAACCCCCCTTTCTAGAAGAACCCCCCCTAAGTGCCGTCCCCCCCTTTCTCAGCGTTAAGTCTGACACCCCCCCCTAACTGCCATTTTGGACTTGTTGGAACCCCCCCTTCTAGAAGGGGGAACTATGTAGAAACTATGTAGAAACTATGTACACTGTGCCGAATTACAATAAAATATATCTTCATGGTTTTCTGAGCACTTAAAAGAAAAATTAAAAAGGAAGAAAACACCACGAAGAAGGTAGCGAAATTTTTTGAAAACATTTTGAGCAAACTACATGCTATTACCTACATTCCCTGTAAATTGCAAGTCCATACCGTACATAAAAGCCGAGATATGATAGTTTAAAGAAAAAAAACATGAAAAATTGGCCTTTGATAATTTATCGTGAACCTCGAGTTGAAAGTCCGTTTAGTATAGTAGTCTGTGGTTCAGTAAACAGAAGATGAGCCCAAAACACAAATACCTTTTTCTCAGACACGGTGCCTCGTAGTACCACAGTAAACCTGAATTCAGTATGAAGATAGCCATATTTCGAAGAAGATAGTTTAATAAATTGACTCATAGCTATTGAAGGCAAATAAGACTTTGTCCAAAAAGATTCGTATTTAATTGTTAGGAAGCTAATTCTCAACATCAATCAAAATTTCTTAATTGGCAAACAACCAAATAAGTTCAAAACAATTTGCACATGTAGTTATTCCATTCTTTCCAGTTCTACTAATTAACCGCACAAAAAGATTCTTAATTCTGAATGGTTTTTATAATCTGTTTTAAGCTTAGGAGGCGTGACGAAGTTTAGGTTTATTAATGAAGAGTTTTTTTACTAATTCTTTTTTTTACAATAACATTGTGTGAAATATAGACATTTTCAAAGATAAAAAGTACGCTTAGTAGTCCAGTCATACTATTAAATATAATATTAAGTAAAACCTGGAATTAATTAGAAGAAATGTGAATTAAACTTTTTTGAGACCGTTATTATGACTATTTTCACCAAAAAAGTCTCAAGATATATTCAACAAAGAAACCCTCTTTTAGAGGGAATTTGGTCCATTCCCCTAGAAAAAGTTTTGCAAAATGTTTAAATTCAAAAACAGATTAGATAGCCAGATCGAGCATGAAAAGTAGATGAACAAAGAATATGGTTTGCTATGTTTGGATTTCTACTTGCAAAGATAATTCGGATTGAAATTGGCTGAAATTGGCGAAATTGGCGAATTCATGCTGAATCAGCAGTAAAATAAGCCCTTAGCTATTTTAGGTCCAAAATTCCTTAAATGTTGGCGCTTGGCTCTTGTCATTTTTATGATAAATTGCTTTAAAAGGTGTTTCCAACCAGCGGTCGCGCCAAAAATGCCACCAAAATCCAGGAAGAAATAAGATTTGGCCAAAATGTCCGTCTGGGAAGAAATCAGGGTTCATATCAAAACATAGCAAACCATACATTTTTTCATCTACTATTCATGCTCAATCCATAAAAAATACATTGAATTTTACAAACGACAATGTTCGATTAACGGTAAATATTTTGGCCAATTGCGCCCACGGGGGAGAAATAAGTAAAATTCGAAAAATAGAGAAGAAATTTCTATTGTTTCGCACCCTATAGTCCTTAACAAATTTTTAAAAGCAAGGGCTCGTTGGAAAGAAAAATAACAGCCTACCAAAAAAATCTTTGATTTTACAAAAAATGAAGAAGAAAAAGAAGAAGAAAAATGTTCAACTTTTTTATTTAAAAATATTTGCTAATAAAAATTACATCGCTGTGTGCGCCTAACATTCAATTTGACACGATTATTTTGGAAGTTACAGAGCTAAAAGTGGATTCCACGCTACCCCAAAAATAGCGCAAAAAACACTTTAAAACAGGGGTAGAGGGTTCCACATTCGAATGAATAACTTCCAAAATAATTGCCCAATAATAGTAGATATTTTTATGAGTGCAAGGCTTCAGCGGACACAGCAATACAAGTTTCATGGGCAAAAGTTTTGAAATAAAAAGTTGAAAATTTGTCTTCTTCTTTTTCTTCTTCATTTTTCATAAAATAGAAGATTTTTTTTATTCGACAATGTTAAGCTCTTAATTCCCTTTCCTTGCTTTTAAAAATTGGTTAAGAGATAGTGAAAATATAGGGAAACCTTGATTTAGTGTCTAGACTTTACAAACAGGGAAGAAATAAGAGAAATAAGAAAATGGTGGGGAAGAAATAAGAAGTTTTTGCCAAAATATTTAGCGGTGTGTTCTATTCTTTTTTACCTAAGAAGTGATATGTGTCTGGCATTTAGCATATGATTGAATTCTTAGGCATTTTAAGCCATTTATGGGTAAAAAAGAAAATGGCTTAATCAATGTCCTGTACAATTTTCACTAAAACTGAATGATGAAAAATTATTATTGAGAAGTGACATTTGCATGGAAATTAGGGGTTGTCTACAAATTTTGATTTGCTTTACTGGTTACCGAGATATACGCAATTGAAAAAGGTACTATTTCACTGTTTTCAGTCTCGTAACTCTAGAACTAGATTTTCCTGGACATGCAGTTTTCGGAAAAATGAGCGCTCTAATGTCCTCTAATCATATTTAGAATATCAAGAAAATCCTTGGTATCGATTGATTTCAGAAATTTTTAGACATTTTTAGGCCTAATTTTCCAAAAATTTCGGGAACCGGATTTTTCACAGGAAAACCACTATGTAGGTTTCTAGCCATTATAGGTCTGAAATACCAAGAAAATCCTTGGAGCCAACCCACCAATCAATCAACCAACTGCGGGATTGATTTTATGGAACCCGGCGGCTATGGTCCAGAAATATTGATAACAATCATAAGTACATCAAACAGGTACTTGATGGTGTAAATTTAAACCAATCAAATGAGAAATATTTATCCATAAATTGTCTATGACAAGCCTTATGAACTATCAAAATAAAAATGAAATCTCAGACCAATCAGATAAACCAACTCGATAATCATTCATTCCGTATATCTCCAATTCTATTGATCAAAAAGTTTTAAAAAATAAAGAAAAGTCTCAAAAACTCATCTAACCTTACCAAAATATTTCATCCATAAAAAATAATTTGCAGTACCAGTACTATCGAAATATCATTACTACTTTCAAAATAAATGGAAGCAGAGACAAAAAACGTGAGTAAAAATTATCAATTAATAATCATCGGTTTAAACGAATTATTGCATGCCCTATATCATACTAAAAACTGAAGTAAAAATACCATACTGATGAATAAATAAATACATAGAAAAAATATCATACCAAACGCTGATGATGCCACAGATGAGATGGACTATTCATGTGAATCAACAGGGCAATACACATAAATAATGTCCAGTGTAGTTAAAAGCTCAAGACAAATGAAAGAAAAGTTGACGAGGCAAGACTTGGACTTAGCGCTCAGTGTATCAATACTACAACATGTTGTGATATGAAAAACATACAACTAAAACACTATTGATAAAAAACTCGCTCATTTTCACCTGTATTGAGAGAGAGAATTTCTTCTTATTGAATTATTCATAATGGAAAAAGAAAATGAAGAAGTTTTAAATTAAAAGAGGATTAAGATAGAAATATTGAAACCTAGAAAAAACACACAATTAAATTAACGGAAAAACGAGAACGGAAAATGAAGATTTTTGTCTGGAAAAATAAATTTTGAAAATTTCATTTCTTATGAGTTTTTTGAAAGAATATTTGCTAAAAATCCATTTATTTGTTTCTACTATGTGGATCTATTTTCTGGAATATATGCTGTATTTTACCTATTAAAAAAAGTTTTCAAACTGATTTTTGGGTAAAGAGAATCTGACAAAACGCGAAGTAAATAAATATAAATAAAATGATGACATGATGAGAATGGGTGTGAATTAAAATGTTTGTTTTTTCCAATTTAAGAGGACTAAATTTATCTCATATTTATCTCATATCAAGTGGTTAAAATATTAATTTTGAATGAATAATCGTCCCAAAATATAAAACAAAACTAAAGGAAAATGAAGAATCTGGAAAAATCTAGAAATTTTTTGTATAACTTCTCTTGGTTGATACTTGTTAAAAAATCTACTGTTTCTACCATAAGAGGATTAATTTTCGCGTGGATTTATTTTTGCGTGGAATAATTCTCGCGTGAATTTATTTTCGAGAATCGGACTTGATTCGCGAAAATTAGTCCACGCGAAAAATCAGGAATTTCTCTATTCGCGAAAATAAAATCATCGAACTTATTTGACAACGTTTCGACCCCTATTGGGTCATCAAAGGTATATTTGAATAAACTTAATTAGTTAAAAAGAAACAAAAAAAGACAATATAATACAATTCAATACAACGACGTCATTGTGACGTCAGTACAAAATGGGGGATAAAGGGGACATATGTATGGGTCATGTTGTAAAGTTCGTACATTTCCTTGGCTATTTTTCAACGAGTCACATTTGTATTTAAATGCAATGAATTCGACATTTAAAAACAAATGTACATCTAAGACGATTCTTCATTCGCGAAAATTAATCCACACGAAAAATCCAAAAATGTCATTCACGAAAATAAATCGACGCGAAAATAAATCGACGCGAAAATTAATCTACTGAAGGTATTTAAATCTGTTATATTTTTGGAATATATGTTGTATTTCGTTTATCAATAAAGATTTTCACAGGATTTTTTAGGGACATTAGTGTATCTGATATGAAACATGATATGATACAATGAAGAAAAATATTATTCAGGCGGGTAGAGCAATTTTTACATGCCTGTCATAATGTTATTTTCTCATAAAAAAATGAATGTAGCTTGAATAAAAGATAATAAATAACTTGAAATGAAAAATTATTCCCTAAAATTAATAAAAAGAATCATCGTTCTAAAGCAAATTGCGAAATCGAGATAACCTTATCAGAGGATGAAAAATATTTATACGAAGTCTCAAAAGTGTGGGAGATGTTACTTCGTGATGAGACAAGAGTATTTCCTATCATTTGATTTCATAATCTAATAATTTTCACACGTAAAAAAGGGATAGAAATACTGTCGATTTACAAAGAACATTAAATCATGAAAATTGGGAAAATTAGGACATTTATTAGATTTTCTCTGAGAAAATGTTTTTGAGAAAAGAAGAAAAAGAAGAAGAAGAATTTGTATCTTGACCTCGAAATGACTAGAGAGAAATATAAATAAGAAAATAATAACAAGCTTTTTAAAAGTAAAAAAAGAAGGACTGAACAGAAAAATACCTTAGATTCTTCAGCATTTCCACTTAACGTTAGATTCTTTGAAAGCTAAATAAAAATAAAAATTTATTGAGACCT
Organism: Nanomia bijuga; assembly: GCA_032273505.1. Lineage (NCBI taxonomy): Eukaryota > Metazoa > Cnidaria > Hydrozoa > Siphonophorae > Agalmatidae > Nanomia > Nanomia bijuga. Next base: position 5,442 of record JAUKPT010004733.1, read on the forward strand.
TTAAATGGAAACAAGAAAAAATACTTGACAACATCATTTTGAACGAGTGTACTTTACCAATACCTTATTCTTTCTTTTTATAACTTTCAAATAGTAGATTTAACTAAATCAGACCTGATAATCTGAAGTGAGCAGAGTCTACGAACAACTGGTGTCCAGGGGGCGATGTTCTGGATAATTTTAAGAATTTAGCACCTCAAATTGCACAAAATTTTATTTTCTCTTAAATCAGGGAAATCCCTGAACCAGAACCATGTCTGAATAATACGAGTTAATTAAACTCTACATTTAAAACCGAACGGGTCAATCTGTGTCATGCAAGAAAAAATCGGGTAGTGAGACGAACGAATGGTACTTAGTCATGGACTGGATAAAAAAACTTAATGACAAACCTAGCTTTGTACCGTTAGGAAGATGAGAAGCTATTAAACCTAAATCCAGGTGAACAAATTAAACCTGCAATCAGCAATTTAAAACATCCTGTCAGATCATTCCTCATGATTGTGTCACTGCAAACAGTTCGACAACATGACAAGTCGACACTAATAAGGTGACGAAAGCACAGAAATGTAAACAAGAACTATAAATAACCCCACGTGAAAGGTATTGTTACACTAAAGGCAATGTGACACATGAATATCAATTAATTTGTTACATATCACAGGTAAGCTAATTGGATGACTCACTGTGACGACAGAAAAGTAATACCTAAGCTAAATATTTATGAAAATCATTACATGTACAATGTTGTTGGCTCTCTAACCCTACACATGAGTGAAAAAAGTTAAGGTCTTGATTACACTATTTGAAACATATCTCCACAGAATTTTTTGTTGTTTATCATTTTTAGGAATTGTGTGCAAATTATTGGTAAATTTGTAGTTTAATTTCAAAATTTAAATTTATGCAATTTCTAGTTTTGACAAAACATAAAAAATGATGACGCTTTGAATTGGACATTGCGACGACAGTAGTAGGAATGAGTTTTGAATAAACTTAATGATCATGATCATTTCATAGAATAATTTGCAGTTCGGTTAAATCTTACACTAGAGTATGCTCAATACTGCACTTTTAAGTAGAAAGCAAGAAATTAGCTACCTAAGTAGCTTGGACCATGAGAAGCATATTTAGCCTCAGATCCAATTCAAAAACAAATATGTGTGTGCTTTACAGACCGTAATAGACCCCTGTGTCAAAAACATATAACAATTTACATATTCTCTAAAAAGATCTTTCGTCATATAGGAAGCTTTACGGTCTGTAAAATACACACAAGTGTTTTCGATTGGGTCTGTCGCATGAAATACTTGAACACTATTTTTGTTCAAATTTGTGTGCGTTTGAGAAATTTTGTTTCTATTATCAATAAAACCAGGATAAGACGTATGGTATATCTCGTTTTCTAAAAAATTCTTTAAAAGTTCTTTCTTTTCCGAGAAATGGTTTACCCTTCGATCATACAATTATGAAAAAAGCCTGATACAAAAAGATAATTATTAAATTTTGCAATTCAAAATAACTCCTATTCATTTCAAAGAAAAATCATTCATCTATATCTATAGAAATAAACAGTGTTTATATTTGTGTTTTGATAGATTATAAGTGAAAAAAATTGGCACTACATTCAAAACCGATTGATAAACGGTCTTTTGAATGAAACTTTTCATTTAATGCACTAATTCATAGTAAAAACTAAAAATATCAAAAACAAATAAACTGTTCTTACACCCAACATGGGAAATGGCCGTATGTTCGTCTACTATTCAGTAAAAATAAAACAAGAACACATATATAAATAGTAAAAAGAAAAATATGTACCTTATCTCGAATTGATGCATAGTCAGCATTCTAGAAGAAAATTTATATCACCATGGTAAACATAGTAAAAAGTAAAGAATGAAAATTAAATTTCGACAGAATTATTCTCGAAGATGTCATATTAGAGACCTTTTTTATCAAAATAACAGTTTTGGACTTTCTTATTTCTTTAAAATTCTAGTCGGTAGATTCATTTGGATTTTTCTCAAGAATAGCTTAGTTTCCCCTACAAATCCACTAAAACACAAAGAACACATTTTTCAGTGTAGAACGTTAAGTTAAATCCCATTTATCTGTTTCCATGGGGTGAAGAATTGGAAAAATCTAAGCAGCAATTATTTGAACAGAAAAGAGAGAACCAACGTATTTTAAAGAAACTTATCGCTGATAACATTTTAAGGTAGAAAAAGTGATTTACGTCGGTAGGATTTATTGCTCAGTGGACTTTTTGTGGCCAGGAATTGCCTACTGGGCAGAAAACATTTGGAACCCAATATATTTAAAAGTCATAAAAAGTATAAAGAGAAAAATACAGCCTTATAAATAGTTATGAAAAAAAATATTCCTTAATAATTTTCATTTTAGGAAAATTGCTATATGCACAGATGCAGAGAGAAAACTTACAAAATCTGATAACAAAATACGTAAGAGAAAGGGTATTTTCAATGTATCAAACAGATTAGCTTGAGAGAATAAAAATATTTCAAACAGAATGATGCAATCAAAAACATTTGAAGAAAATTCCCAGAAAAAGAGAAAAAAACGTTAGATTATATAGAAAAAAGCAAGGTTCTCCCCATGAAAATAAGAAGCACAGAAAAAGATTTTCAGATTTCTCTTATACTTTAAGGAAAGGAAACATCTTATTTTCAGTAAAGAAATTAGAGGAACCCTAAAAAAATCTCATGCCTGAACTAAGTTATAAAGAAGTAGGATATGCAGCCATGAGCTTTTGAATGACACCCAGACAGAAGGTTTGTGACATGTCTAGTCAATGTATGAACAGACTGTCTGTCATTCCTCAAAAACAGCTTGAGGTCAATTAAGGAATTTAAACCGAGTTTGTTTGATGTTTTTCAAAGTGCAGATTTTTTTTACCGAAACTGGCACACATGACCAATTAAGAAAAACTAGTTCAAATGAAAAAAAGAAAATTTAGGAAGAAGATTATAAATGCCAATTAATGTAGAATCTATACATACAGAACTATTCATCTCGTATGAAATCATCACCTATTTTTCTAGATTGAGAACTACCAGCAAATAAGTTGTCGCAAAATAAAGACATGAAAAAGGACCTTGAAATATCGATCGTTTGTGTGAAGCTTGTCGTCATTTGTAGAGAGATTCTTTCACAAAACCATAGCAGGAGTACGGCGAGGATAAACTTTATAGAGGTTTCTTTATCTGGACTACTAACAAGAATCACAACTCTCTCTTATCAAAACAAAATAAAACAATCTTTCTTTTTCCTTTTATGAAAAAAGATTTTCATGATCCAAAAGCACCTTTTGTCTAGTATGACACCATTATGGTATATGGACCTAATATGACCAATTAGGCTTAAAGTAAAATAACTATTATACCTGTTGGTGATACAGAAGCAGATATATGTTCCTTAAAGCTTTTTATCTCTTTTAAAAGCACGTATAGCTGACCTTTAAAATCTAGGGGGCAAAACGTGTAAACACGTGTATGCGAAGCCTGTTCCCTTCTCATCATCTTTGAAAGTGGATTCCAGAGATCACTTCCTAATTCAATATAATAGTCTAGCTCACCTGTTCGCCTATCCTAGCATATGGATTCTCCGGTTCGTCGTAAACATATTCCTCCTAAATAAACAATAAAGAAAGTCAAAACACTCAAAACATCCAATCAAAAACCAGAATTTGAAATACTGTATGCTCTTCTACTTTCACAATACATTTAGGAATTCGTGAATCTTCCAAGCAGAGAGGCAATTTAGGCTAAAAAATTGACATTGAAGATAACAATAAAAAGATAACCCTTAAAACTTCATAACATTTCTGAGCAATTGCAAAAATGGGAAACGAAAATCTCTGGGTCTTTTCAATCATCTAAATAGAACCTATTTTCATTTGCTCTATCAAGTCACAGACTACTAAGATGTATCTTAGTAGTCTGTGATCAAGTTTTGACAGAATGTAATTATTGGTTCATGGCTCAAAATTAAGATTGATTGCAAAACTAAACGTCACACTATTTGACGTTTAAAATCACAATAACTTTCATCCGCTTTTTCTGATTTATAGGTAATTTCATGGTTAATGGGAAGAAATGAGGTTTGAATTTTACTTCATAACGTCAACAAGACAAATAAAACGTAAACTACAATAAGACACAAAAAATAAAATAAATTGTAGTACTTTTTATATCTGCCCCGTTAGTTGAGAGTGAACTAAAACACATGAGCTTTGATGAGCTTTGTATTTTCAAGAGCGCGTAAAAAATTTGCTTTTGCTTGAAGTTTATTCCATCTATTAAAATATCATATTCCATTCACTTGCATGTGACGTTTGTCGGAAAAGTGGGGGAGGAGGATTTAAACGTCAGAATGATGTTTAGTTTTGCAAAACGGATTTGTACGTCGTCACTGACAGCTGAGTAGAGAACTTGGGAACATGACACTTAAACATTATTTTACAAAAGCCATTCCTTTGTATAACAGACGTCCCATTTTCATTAAAATTAAGTGAGAGGGACAACAGCTGTTGTTTTCCCGAGAGAGAATAAATTACAACCCAATCAGCATGTAGACCTAATCTATAACAAAACAGAACCAAGTCCCAATATTCAAGTGACTAATCAGCCTTTTATCTTGATAAACAATTGTTAAGGAAGAAAATGTGACACGCCTAGACTGATCACACTGATTAATGACGAACAAGAATATCGATATTCAAACACACCGACAACAATATGTAATTCAAACTCGTTCCCCATACTCACTTCCCTGAATTTTATTATCTAGCTCCCCAGCGGCTGTAGGTCAGTGGGTAAACCAAACATTCGTCCAAACATTTGTCGAAACATTTCTCCAAAATATCACCATGCTATGTTGTTAGGCCAACTCAGCCTTATATCCTTCCGAGGTCGGTAAGGAGTACCAGAATCATCTGGGACTAACTACTACTTGAGTCATCGTCTATGTGAGTGGCTAACCATCGGGATCACATATAATATGAGGTTAATGACCGTCAGCCTGAAAGCCTTACAAAAGGTCTGTAGGCACACAATGTTGTAGCACACTAACAAAGTTAGTTTGGGTCTATGTCGCACGTCCGACGAACCGCAAGTCCGACAACCCACAAGTCCGACGTTCACAAGTCCGACGACTCACAAGTCCGACGTTCACAAGTCCGAAGACCCACAAGTCCGACGTTCACAAGTCCGACAACCCACAAGTCCGACGTTCATAAGTCCGATGACCTAGAATTCCAAATTTACAAGCCCGATGACCCAAAAATCTGACGTTCGCATTAGTCTGACTATCACTAAACTAAGAAAATATCGTGTTAGAAAATAGGAAATTAACGTTATTTGTGATTTTGAATTATTTATTAGCTTAGGGAAACACCCGGCTTTTCACCTCACCAAAATAGAAGTGATATATAGTCACTGGTT
>JAUKPT010004734.1:0-10906 GCA_032273505.1 Nanomia bijuga
ATGTTTCAATTTTTCAAAGATATATGTTTCAATATTTGCGGGGGCAATACCCCCGCAGGGAAAAGGCAAGGGGGGCAGCTGCCCCCGCTGCCCCCGTGCTTCCGGCGCCACTGACCATATCGTTTGCACGAATTAATATTTACACTTCTTCAAAATGCTTTTTAAAAAAATCTAACTCATATCTATGTTCTTGTATTATTCACCCATTTTTACTTCATCATGTTTTTTTACTACTTTCTCCACGTGTTAAAAAGAAATTATTTTTTGAATTAAGCGCGTGGTTTGTGTCAGATTTTATTTAAGAATTAACAACGAAGAAAAAACTTGTAAAAAATATTTTTTCGATATCGAGGAAAAATGTTTGAGTTCTCTTGAAATTTTAATTGGATTTTAGTGATGATGATAAGGCACTAGTGGATCCTATCTAAATACGCGCCTGAGGCCGCGATTCATTATTGGCCATGAACAAACATTATCACCCTTCTCAAACACCAATTGTAATGGATTTGAAAAACGCCGAATAGAGTGGAGTGTATTCAGTGTATTCATAAGTGTATTCAATTTAGAGCAAATATTTCTTTTATGAGTAGAATTAAGATAGCAGAACATAGATGATTTCTAAAATCAGACCAATCTTGAGTGAAATAAATTCTGAAGATACTCGGGAAAAGGACCAGATCCGCCACTGCTGAAAAAGAAAGGGAGAATTCCAGGGATGACTACTTCTCGTAAAGGTTTGACAGTAGTAAAATAATATTTTCATCACTTATGTTTTGCAAAACAATTCGTTAATTTGAAATAATACAAATGTCTGCTTTTGAATTGAAAAAATAGCATGACGGACGTTGCACTTTGACTTATATTCCACACTCAAATGTTGCAAAACTTTTCTTCATCATTGCCAACAAAATTATTAATTTTGCTTCCTTGTTTTTAATATAGTTTCAAGGCTTTTTCGACGAAATATCTGCATTGACATTCATTTCTAGAATTTTATCAATAAGGTTCCGATGATTAAGAAGATAATTAAGTGTTGTACTAGTGCCAATAAGAATGTATTAATTTTGTTTCCCTATCTTTTGCTTCGAAATATCAAAAACATTTCCCCCTCCACCCTTTAAAGAAAAAACAATTTTGGAAACAAGGAGAGCAATTACTGAGACTGGTCCCCCGATTAAAATAATTCCCACTTGTTAGATTTGCCAAACTTATTTTCTGGAATTTGTGGTTGCTCAAATATTTTGCTCTTATTTTTTTCTGGATAAGAATTTAGTGTTCATGATATCATGGGAGGAGAAACAGATAAGTCCTTTTTGGTCTTAAAACTTAAAAACTTTTCTTGGCAATTCCGAATTTTAAAGTATGTCAAACTTGCGGCTCTTATGACTTGAATACGGATAATGATGTCATTGGGGGCGGGGATAGGAGCTAGTAGAAATCTTCCGACTGTCTTGAACTTAAATCATCTGAAAACAAGATATGATATACATAATTCCACCTCGTGTCTATTGAGTTGAAACCGTTCGTTATATAAAAACGTCTTTCATTTGATAAAATCTTTCAAATCAATATTTCCAAGGAAATCAAATCGAATATTTTGTCAGGAGTTTACAAAAATTATATTTAATGTTTTTACGGTATTTTTCTCATCATTGCGTAGCGCAAGGTACCATTTTAGCGTCTGCGTCCAGAGACCTAGTGTATGGCGTCTGCATCCAGATTTAATACTCAGTGATCGCGCCAACAATTTCAATATTTCAATTTACAGGTAGATTCAAATACTCTGGAATATATAGATATCAATTGAAGTGCAATTCACAAACCGCGTAGCTGTTATTTTATCGGGTTAACCCATGTCGAAATTGAGTAGTCAGGTGGTAGTTGGCGAAACACTAGATGGAACCACAGTTGTTGGATGAGTCTACGGCTCTGCATGACTGTTCCATCACAAGTGCATACCTTACCTTACCTTACTTTATCTTACAATTTTCTTCAATTTCTGCTCTAAGATAGGAAATAAGCTTATTTGACTTTTTCAAACAAAAAAAGAGCTATAGATACATCTTTAACGGAACATACCATAGCATAGGGTTCATCTCAAAAGTTTGGCTGACTTAGACTATTGAATGGTTAAATATAACATCATCAAGATTCTGATTGTCAAAATGTCAAAATGTGATTCTTTATTAAAATCAAAAATGATGGTATCATTTTCAAATGAATCAATCAAATTCTTGATGATGTAATATTCAATCAATCAATTAGACAAAGTGTGCAGATGATCCCTAATACAAAAGCAAAACATCATGCACTTCAGGCATAGTAAGTAGATATAATAGTTTAGAAACTTATTGTTATATGTTATTCTCGACGATGGTGCGAAAAATTACCCAATGTACACAACCTTAAATCAAAAAAGGGTCGTTGGAACCGTAATCCAACTAATCAGAGTGTCAGTGTGATGGAGTATCTGCGCAAGACAAGAAACACGTGTTACTTATGTGTCCCATCACAATTGATATCAGGGAAAAGTACAAAGACCATTTACAAATACGGAGAGAAATGAACAATGAAAACACTTCGGTATTGTGCGACTTAATATACAATTGTCTCGAAAATTTTTAAAGGAAAACCAGTGATGCAATAATTGATTACATTTGGACATACATTTTTTAACACATATCTTTTTTTTTTTTTCTTCTTATGTATTAAATCTTTTTGGTTCTTGTGTAATTATATGTATGTCAATAAATAATAATAATGATATTGAATTCTATTGATAAAAAGGTTATTCGAAACAATGGAGAATAACGTCATAGTACATTTTATCCTGTTGTATAATAGAAACAGTCGTGAATTTCAAGTCACGTGGTATTATTAGTGCAACAAAGTTCATCTAAAGATACTACGATATCTTTATTATAATTCAATGGCGTTTCCTAACTATGTGTTATAATAACCATGTTTCAGGTCCATTTAAAATAAATTAGATTACAGTGGCAGCGAATGATATGTAAAACGCCAATTAGCCAACAACGTACTTTAATCGGTAAAAATAGCGGATATTCGACGAAAGTTTATACAGGGCTATTTATGACGGATTTTTTACCAACAACGTATATCATCTTTTTTAATAATATACGTTGTTGGTTTATTGACTTTTTACATAAAATGGAGTTTTTCCGATACAACTGATCAACAGGAACGAATTTCAACCAATCATCATTCATTCCTGTCTGATTTTTAATTGTTGATTTGACGTTATGAATGATAATGGATTACAAAACATTTTATTGACAGGGACAATCATTGCAGGCCCTGAAGATCGGCACGAACCGTAATGGCCACGTAACTTTTTATTTTGTAATGAAAATACAACAAGACATTTGAAAGAAAATACTAAAATTGCCTGACTTTTTTTAAAAAATAATCGTGTTTTTAGGGTGCAAGTTGATGCCTAATTATCTGATTATTCGACTATGATTTTTATATAGGTTGCATGCTCTAGAGTCGATTAAATTTCAATATAAAAATATTTTCCTTAATATTATACATAAATTTTATTTTTAACTTCCTCCAATCAGCCCAGTCTTGGTCTTATAATACCATGCTCAACGCATATTTAAACTTGTTTGTAGGTAAACACCTATTTGGATCCCCCTAGTGGCTTTTGTTCAATAACTAAAAAATGAAAAAAGATTACGCCTTGTCCTTTTCTGATTTTTAGTTTTATTCAGTTTAACATCTTTTTGCAGGGTTTTAGGTCAATTGGACCCCTCTGTCGGAAGTTAGAGGACTTTTGTCAGAGGTAGGTACGAGTTTTTTTATACTTTCAATACATTTTAACCAGAAAAAAAACACCTGTTATCTATTGTTTTCCAAATATGTTAATGGTGAAACGTCTCCACCAGTTTCATTGAAATTCGGAGCAAGTGGCGTCGTTTTTTGGCACTTGACAGGTTTTCCCATACATTTTCCTATAATGAGGTCATCAGGAAAAAGTGCTGATGTCAGCAAAATATTTTTCTGGTAGATCGTATAAAGGACTATAACTCTACGACGTTTTAGTTTAATTGATTCATTTTTTAAGATTTTAGAGAGAAGGGGCGGAATCCGTTCCCCAGTCTTATAGCACTCAAAAAAGCCCAGTCCTAACAGGCCCATAGCTATACAAATACTACAAGGAGGCAAAACAATATTTTTTGGTGCTTCTAAGTCGTGAGAGGGGTCGAGGGGTGTAGCCCCCGAAAAAAATACATTTTCTGCACAAAATATCTATCAAATTTGGTTAAATGCTAGAAAATTCTTTTGGATAAGAGGGGCATTGCCCCTGAACATTTTTTGTCAGGGAAGGGGGCAATCCCCCCATACCCCAAATAGCTACGGGCCTGAGTCCAAATAGGGTTAACCCTATTGTATTTTATTATATTACAGTGCAAATACCTCGTGTTAAACAGTAGTTAAGCTGAATGACGTTTAAACAACCTGACCTAGGTGCTTTAGTGGTATCATAATCCTTATCTGACGAGAATCAAGGAGTGATCCACTAATCAATTGTAGGTTCAAATTACGTCCGATGACGCATGTGGGTGGATATGTTAACGAGAAATCACAAAAAATGTATGTCAAGGAAGTGGGGTCAACCAAAATTTGTTAAGAAGAAATACTTTTCCTCTCTAATTTGTTAAATACTTCAAATAAAAAGTTGTGTCAAGAACAGTCTCCATATCGCTGCTGGTTATTTTGTCAGCCTTAAATTTTAAGGCCAGATGTCCACAGTCCAGATCAAGGGATTTTTTGTCTGGATTTTGAACCTAAACATTTTTGCAAGCCGGGTCATCGTATAATAATGTTATGACGGCATATAATGACGCTAAAGATACTTAATGACAGTTGGTTGGAGAGTTGATACGAGACTCACTAAAATTAATTCTTTATTGTGTCATTTGACATCTGTCCAAATGAGTAAAAAGATTGTGGTTCTACTTGTCTTATTCTTACCCTGTTTAAAATAACCTTTCCGCTGAAAAGGTCAAGTACTTTTTACTTATAGAGAATAGACCTTTAAACAATTTCAATCAACACATGTATGGCTGATGTCATTTCCCGAAGGTAAACAAATTAATCTAAATTGGTTTACGCCTTGTTTCAACTGAGTATTTTATGCCAGGTTCTTGCGACATAACCTTTGTCATAGCATAAGAAAAATGTCCTGTCTCCAAACCTCAATATGAAACGCTCAGCGGACACCTATGTCTATTCAAAAATTTCAGTCATGTATTTGCTTTTTTGAATATCTTTTTTAATTTTTAATATTTTTGTTGGACTCCTTTTGTTATTTGGAAGAGGCAATAATTCGCAACGTTTTGAGTGACTATACGCTTATCTTCATTGTGAAAATTAAAAATCTAACAAAACGCAGATAAAATTAGCTCAATTTAAAATGTTGCAAATTGATGTTTATCGTTAAAATCAAAAATAAAGAAAACATTTCTACATTAACCAAACTAAATCTTGATGATGTTAATTCCAATAAATCAAAAGATTGAATTAGCCATAATTTGACGATAATTCGTTATATCGCATTTGGACATTATTTTGACCACTGACAGGTAGGGTGGGGAAGGGGTTGATTATCTTATTGGACGTCCGTCTAGAATTTTTTCCTCTGATAAGCGATAATATTCGGGATATTGATGAATCGACGTGGTAAATGGAACATGCAAATCAGGTCATTACTACTTAGCAGATCTAATCATAACAAAAAGAAGCTTCCAATAAAGCTGATTGTAAGTGATTGTTTATCTCCGATCAAAATGAATTTAGTTCGACCAAGTTGATCCATAGAATCGCCGACAGTCGCCGATAGTCGCCAACCATGAACGTCCGTAAGAACGATAAGATATACGCCATTGAAACTAGCAATAGAGAAAAACACAAACTGGTGAAACTCGTGATGGGGGCTATGATAGGTTGTACTGAGCACGACTACTTTCCGGAGCTAATAAATTGGACATTCGAAAAGGGTGTACAGGTGCTTTGAACGCTTATGAACCAAGAAGAAAACTTTATGGAAATGTTTCACGCCAAAAACATTTTTCAAATTTAGGATAATTATTATGAAGTAAGTGTTAAAAAATACTTGCGAAATAACTTGATAAGACGTGGTTTCTACTTCTGGCTAACATATGTTTTCTTTGTACTAAGTATACAAAAATTCAGAGATTCTAAACTGGGCGAAAACAAAATTACTTATAATTCGGCCAAAAAATAAATGTGTGGTTCCGGTTACCCGACTGAGCCTCTCTTTTTGGTGTAAAAGATTTTCTTGTCAAAAAGTGTACAGAGATTTAGATTTGTCTTCAACTTCAACTTTAACCTAATTGTTAGTGGATAAAGGGAACGTTGAGTGAGTAATCACTTAATTATTCGTCCAACTAATGTTCTATCCTTAATAAGTATTCAAATTATGGAGACATTTTTCCTTATAAGACGATAAGATAAAATAATATAAATAATAAAATAAAATAAAACCCCGACCGACCGACCCTTCCCTGTCAAACCGATGTAACCGGAACCACACAATTTTTTTTTTTGGCCTTTACAGATTTTTTACTTTTATTTTTGTGCACAATAGAAAACTGAACGATATTCTGGCCAGCTGTTATAATACGTCATGGTTTTGTTGTTAGTTTTGCATTTTTTGTTCTTTTCCCGCCATACGTGCTGTTTAAGCCTTGAAATATTTTTACTGGAGTCAAACAAATATATCAATCGACATCTGACAATTTATCAAACAAGTCCTGTCCAAATTTAATAATGAATAATCAAACCGATCATCCAGAAACGAACTGAATAATCATTTTTGCTTAACAATAACATTCCTGATAGAGGCATTATATATATAATACAATGTGAATCAGAAAATCGGAAACAAGAACTTAATCCAGGAAATTTTCATCGGAGCAGGTTGGTTTTTACTTCATGTGAAGCGCCTTTTCCCCCCTCTTTTCGGTGATGTCAACTTCATCATAAATGAAGAAATAGAAAAGAGAAAATATGAATTCAATAAACCTTTTTGTAATTTCCAACGTCGTTGTAAATTCTTACTATATTCAATTTTTCTAGAATTAAAAAAAAGTCATTCGAAAAATGAAATTACCGCTGACGCAGGTGGTTTGATGAATTGAAGTAGACTCCATAGTGATCGGACAATAAAAACATGGCAGTAGAAGCTGCGAGATGATGATATTTGTTTAATCAATCGTCGCATTTGTACGTCAAGTGGACTGCACGGCGCTTAATAAAGTGGCGTTTGACAACACAATAATAGATTCGGAAATTGTGAAATTATAAAGAATGCTGATTATTTACTACATTCGATATTTTATACATCATCTGGATGCAAATAATCATTATTTTTTCTTGTGAAATAAACTAATTTATAGGAAAAGGATTAGCGCTTTTATCTGACCCAAAGTGACATTTTGTTTGATACAACTCTCTCGGGCACGATATTTTTCTTATAAGAACACCTAAATCTCATCTGATGCTGGATGTTCATATTTCATCGTTTTTCAGCCTCAGATTTTTTTATTGCCGTTCTTAGAAAAGCTTCAACATAAAAGACTCTATAGCAAGCTAATTCAAAAGACTGTACAATACCTTATAAAATTCAATAAATTAGCCATTAAACATCAATAACATTATATTAAACCATTCTAACCACACTGACTTAAGATGTTCTTAAATTTATAGCGAATCTCAGCATGAATTTTCTTATAAATATATATCAAAAAAGAATATAGTTTTGAATGAAAATCTTCAACCTTTATATCCATCTCAGATGTCATATGTTAATCTTATTTAGTAGCACCAGTTTTCTTTATTAGACAACTATAAAATTAAGATTTTTCTGTCCTTTGTTGTTAAGAAGCGAAATAATCCGCTAACTTTTCATCTATGACACTTAATTTTAAATCTTTGTTTCTCATGCAATGAATAAATCAGTAAGACAAATCATGTTTCTCTTTTTATATTGCATTCCACTGCGCATTGCACTAGCGCTCGATAAAAATTGTAAATGATCTCCGACATCCGACGAATCAAATGGTCTAGATGATAAATCAAAGCTAAGACGACATTCGTTGTTCACCAGGTTAAATCTGAAGTCTGTTGCAAATTCCAAATCGCTGATCGCGCGTGTCTTTCTGATGCTGAAAACAGAAATATAGTCAATGCATCAATAACGTGGAGACAAGAAGACAGCACGTTTCCCCTTTTTACGCCCCATTCTGTCATATATAAAATACTTCAGAGTTATTATTTGATTTTCTATTATGTATGTTCTTTCCTTTTTCCTTTTGTAAGTAATGTATTGTATATGTTTTTATCTTAGTTATCATTAACTTTGTAGTTATTGTAATACTCTAGGAAGCTTCTGTAGATGAATTCATGATTGCAAAATGCATGCTTTTTTCTAGAAAGAAAAGAAAGAAAAAAGTATTCACTGATGTTAATCAACTCAAGGTTATGTAATATTAGAAATAGGTCTTTCCAATGCAGGAATCTATTACAAATTCCAATCATTTAGAATGAAAGACTTAAAAAGAGCAAAGCATAACAGAATATTCATTTGGAATTCAAATATTTACGAACTCATGACCTTGTTGCGACTAACTACATGAGTATGAGTCATAGTACTTGAAATTCGTAGTATCAAGGACAGCAAAAACATAATTTAGTCATATATCATCTGAAATGCTAAATCAATCCCGTATCAAGTGATTCTATAATTTCATGAGTACAATATTTTGAAATATAAGAAGATTGCAGCTTTTTGACACTTCTCGTTTTCCCACATCGATTCCTTGATAGTTTAACATTATTTGATGATGCGTTCCTCTAACGTAAGTGTACCTTCGTTTTAACGGGAATACCTTAGTTTGAGCGATGCTGTAAAATCCATTAGAGATTTAATCATACATTTTTTTGATTAATTATGCTTGTGCACGGACTACTAGTATCTAAGTTCAATGCGATATTAAAACTTTATTGTACCATTTCTTTTTTATGTTTTGTGATGGAAAATATAAGGTATTTTCGCCAATTTATGACTGAATTAATCTTTTGATTGGTTGAAAATCATCAAGATTCTGATTTGTTCATGTAGCAATGTTTTCTTGATTTGATCATTAAATTGTGTTATTTTAAATCTGAAATTTGGCGATAATCTTTAAGAGGAGGAGGGAAAATATAATCGGAAAAATAATAATAATAATTCAAAATAAACTTCTGTCTTTCCAAATTACCAAAAAATCATTTTTGTTATTTATAGATATTTAGTTTGTAAATCTTTTTTCTTTACTTTTTCTAGAATGAGGAAGACAACCACTGGAATTACAGCTTTTTGATAAACTACCATACCATATTTCCTAATTAACTGGATCTCTTTTGAAAACAGAGTTCTCAATTTCCCCGTTAGGATAGGATCACTGTCGAAAAGCAGAAGAAGAAGAACTTCCGATGTTTTACTTGGGAAACAAGGCAAATTCTCTCAAAAGCCTGGCAAAGTGTTGAGTATGAAAACATCTTTTTGTTTGTGTGCGTTAGTTGATATTTTCATTTAATATTGTAATAATGTTTAAACATTTTTCATCTGTAAATAACAATAAAAACAGCTTTGGATCATTGGAAACTGCATCCCATTAATACCAATAACGCAGAGTTTAACATCATTTTAATTCTAGTTTCAATGATATTATCCAGCATTAAAGTAAATTTCTAAACTTTGAAAATATCGCATTTAATACCATAAACACGTATGTTCTATTTTTAGTAACAGACTTGTAAAACAATTTATGAGTCATGCTAAAATTGACCTCCTACAACTTCCATCTCCACATGAGAAAGTATGGGAACATTTTTGATTGAATTCTTTCTTGACACGGGGGTAAGATGTGCTTTTACTTTTAAGGCGGAGCATTTATTTGTAAGCAAAAAATCGAGTTTGTGATTCCCAGTCTCGATACTTAAGATGGTGATGTTATTTCAATTATGAAGGGTAATATTTTGATGACGTCAATAAGTATATATCCTGTAAAGAAATAAATAGAATTAAAAATTGAAATTCATTTATAAAGAAGTAAAAAGATAAATAAATAAATAAGTTGATGTCAGCACAAATGTTTCAGCACACAAATGATTCAATTGTTAACTTTTTTATCATGCTGGTTAAGCCATTGCTTACGTAATTATTACTTTCTGAAGGCATAAAATATTCTTTCAAATCTGGTCTAAAGGAACATTTGGGCTAGTAATAACGGTCCGATGTCAGATTTTATCCGACCAATTTCAACAATTATCCGATCTCAGACGGATATTTAATACGGCCCAGATTTTCTAGAAAATGCCTAGAGTCGGACCTATTATCTTTTCTTTCGTCGATTTTTGATTTTTTACAAAAGCTTTAGCAATATGTGCGCTATAACTATTCATTTATTTGTTATTTTTGGGGTATTTCGTACGTTCTTTAACCCTATTTTGCTATAAGACTCTCTAAAAACATAGTAGAGTTATAGTCCTTTATAAGATCTGCCTGCCATCATTATATGGAAAATGTATGGAAAATCCTGCCAAGTGCCAAAATATGACGCCACTAGATCCGAATTAACGAAGATAACAGGTGTTTTGTTTTTGGTTAAAATGTATTGTAAAATTCGTACCGACACCTGACAATAGTTCTCTAACTTCCGACAGGGGGGGTCATATTTGCCTAAAACCTTGAAAAAAGATGTCAAACTAAAAAAAGGACAAGGCGTATTTCCAAAAAATACTCCGTTAAGAGAGAGAAGAGAGAGAGAGAGAGAGAGAGAGAGAGAGAGAGAGAGAGAGAGAGAGAGAGATA